>VZUI01045962.1:13868-35252 GCA_013401135.1 Cettia cetti | reverse complement strand
GGACGGGGAGAGAAGGAGAGTGACAGAGACAGACCAAGTAGAAAACCTGCCCAGTCTGTGGATCCCAGTGGCGTCCCGTGGACGCTCTCCATCAGATGTTCTTGGTGCCCAGGGCCCCCCGCACACACGGAGTTCCGAGGGTTGATGCACCCTTGGGCCGGCTGGGCAGGCCCAGGTCGCTCCCCTGGCAGGGACAAGTCTGACACAGTCTCTTGCAGCAGGCTCTGGATCCGTGTCAGCCCTTTGCATCACGAGCAGGGCTCTGCTGCGAGGCCTCAGCAATGAGTCTGGGGAGCGCCTTGGGGCTCTCCGATGGACGATGGCACCTCCCCAGCTGCCCCTGACGGGAATGTCCCGTGGATGTGGCCTTCCCGCGGTGGGGACTGCACAGCTGAGCCAGCTGGTGTGAGGGAGAGAGACAGTGTTACTTGGTAACTAAAGATGTTAGACCTATCTAGAAAAAAAACACTCTTTGGATTACAGTAAATTTGATTTTTTTTCTCATGCATGCCATCTACAACATATGCAATAATCAAAAGGCAGTGTGCTTCCATTTTAAACAATGTTTACCTAATTCAGTGATGCTTAATTTTACTGCACCACAGTAAAACTTAGCATTATAATGAAAGTTTCTAAATGCTTCAGAAGTCTAGTATTTAAGGTTCTGTCACCACTAATTAAGAAATATATTAATTGAGTTGATAACTGAACAAAGTGGTTAACATCAGAAGAAACTAAACAGCATATAAGAGGCAAAGAAAATTAGCAGTGTCAATGGAATTTTGAATCAGGAAAACATAAAAGAGGAAGAATAAATTCTTTATTTTCCTCAGTAAACAAGAGGAGAGTTGAATGTAGGAGGAAAGTAAACACCAAAATCACAATAATGAACTGGAATGTATGCACTATAATAAACTTCTTAAATCAGTGATTTGAATGAAAATAAACAAAATTCTTCCATAGTCTTTTTTTCCTTAGAATGCTTTTGCATTAAGCATTCAAGCACCCTTTTGCCCCTTCATGCAGAACATGTTCTGAGTTTGCTCATACGCTGGGAACAGACATTTACATTAGTACAGCCTTGTTTCTCCTACTGTTCTCTGACATGTGCCAAAGATGTTTAATGCAGAAACACATCATCTTTTTCTCCCAGCTTCCCAAGCATCTTGTCTTTTAAATGACTGACAAACTAAGCTAGTCATACATTCAAATTGCACATTCTCACCTTTTTTACATTCTGAGCCGACATGCATGTATAACACCTCTAGTAAAACAGTAGAACTGAAGAGTCCTGAGAATTAGACAAAGTGAATATTTCAAAATGGAAACTATCAACGAAGCCAACTCCTGTTGTGTCCATTTAACTCAGCTTAACCAGATTAAGCATACACAGCTCCTGCCTGTGCATTACCTGAGCAGCACCCAGGACTGTAAAACAGGCCTGTAATATATTAAAGTATTTTAAAGGGAGCTCTTTTCCATTACTGCATGAGGGACCTTCCCCTAAATAAAATTTTAGTTGTAAAAGAATTAGACTTTCTGAACTAATACGGCAGTAAATATAAGATCAAAGTCAGGTCATGAGGAAATTCTTCATAGGTAGCCGCTACTAACCAGATTTCCAGTCTTACGTCAATTGTTGCTTCTATAAAGGATGTTTAACAGCAATAATACAGTTTCAAAAAAAATAATTTTCCTCTCAACATACCTAGTCTTTAATCCAAACTCACCTAAATCCCTTTCAGAACTTTTTTTTCCAAGCCTCTGCCTTTAAAATTTGCTAAAGTCATGGCCTATGTTTCACTGTTTCCTGACCCTGCTGCCCTAGAAAGAAATATTGAATTAGTAATGTTAGGAGAGGATTTTCTTTCTAAAATTACTACGGTTATTTGAAACAAACTGTTCCCTCTTCTAATATTTTGAACCTCTCATGTCACTGTTCATTTGAGACATACTGGCTGAAAAACATTCAACCCACACCATCACTTAAGACGTCAGTCAGTTTGGAACCATTTATTAAGGCTTCCTCTCAGTACCAATCTCCATTATGCAAAGCAGCTCTTTAAACATTCAGCATTTGTTGCCCTGATTTCTACAGTCCCATCATACTCATCTGTAAGCTGGAATAATGGAAAAGAATGGCGTAAGAAATGCAAAATAGCAAAACATCAGTATTTTTCAAATGTTTTTCACTTTGTCTACCTATTCCATAAATGCTTAAAAATTATCACAGCATCTCTCCTATGCTTAAGCTGTCAAAGAGAAGTACTTGGTAAAATGCAGCAAACACTGCTGAGCTGGACAGCTGGGCAGGCTTTCCATCACTATAGCCATACACTCACTGCAAGCCAGGGGCAGTGACACGGATTGTTCTCAAATTCCTACTGCAAGACAGGAAAAGAGGCTTTCTCCCTGTGTTGTAACTTCCCAGGGAAAAAAAAAAAAAAAAAAAAAAAAAAATAATAAAAAAATTAGCAGTCTTTACTCTCAAAGCATCACACAAGTGTAGAAGGTCATGCATTCAAAAGAAACAAAAACAGATGATCCATGGAAAAGAAATTTAATGATAAGAGCACTTCTCCTTTTGCCAGTTTTGAAGGATGACTTACTGCTCCTGTCCTTAAACCAGTTGGTCATTGTCAGGAAGGCCAGGTTTTGTCTGACCTTATTCAATTCAGCTGTTAAGTATTTATTGACATCAAGAAAATATTTACTGCATACCCCCAATAATCCCAAGGCTGTGTGAGCAACTTTAAGGTAAGTTCAAGATGATGAATATATTTCTCTTTATAAATTAATTTATTTCAGGTTAGGACAGTCCCTACAGTTTTGTATTACATTAAAAATATATCCCAGTGCCAAACTTAGACTTGCTTCTGTCACATATGTATTCTGAATATTTATCTCCCTGTGTTATATCATTTTCATTTATGAATTATACTGGATACTCTGGTTCTGTGTATGACAAATAAATATGCCTAGCAGAATTGATGTAAAATGCAGACTACAATTTTACTTGACAACTTCTGTTAATTAAAAAAAAAAAAATGTTTCAGGCAACTGTGTTACTGGAATAATGGCAAATAGATTTTTAACACATTGTCAATTATATGTACCAAACCAACCTTTTGATTGTCTAACACCTCCTAGACTGGTTCAGGAAGGGAGTTCTTTCCCACAGTTCAGTGTTTGCTCCATTTGCAGCATACAAAACTTAGAAAACACAGAGATGGGGATGGGGGATGAAACGGTGATGAAAGAAAACTAACAAGACACATAACTGTCAACTCACCAAAAAAAGCAATTTCATTAACAGAGCTATCTTTCAAGTCTTCATTTTACAATAATATACCAGTACTTGCAGCTTGTGGAACAGATTTTTAGTCTCGTATTAATGCAAATAATAGTCTTTAAATCAGGTTTCCTTCCATTTCACTGATACAGAGTACCACTTGCTAAAGTATTTTTAACACTTCCTTCTGTTCTCCCAATTTCTTCTTCAATTTGTCCATTAATTTGCAATCTATAATAATTGACATGATATATTATAACGAGGATACAGCTTTTGACCTTAAAATTATAGTCATTATTTCAGATAATGACTTATGGTTACAGTTTAGATAGACAGACGTAGATAATTTAATTTTGGAGCAGTTCCTAATTCTTTCCTAACACCAAGCTACAAGAAAAAAAAAAGTACACATAAACTGAAAACTATTTTATTTAGAAAAGGCAAGAGTCTTAATGGAGATCATTCTGACTATAATCAATGTATACATAAATAATAGAGATGGACTAATGAGACAATTATTCACTAGGAGAAAAATTGCTTTCTGAGGTATCATTTACCTTTATAATCTCTATAGATTTTAATGAAATCATTTTAACAACCAAATATCTTGCATATGCACAATTAGCAAATTTCTAGAATGAAATATACATATTAAGAAGAGATAATGAAAGTAGATATGAAGACATAAATCAAACTGCACATCTGATTGCAAAAATTCTTTTTCTGAAAGACTGCCACAAGGATAACTTTTTCATAGTGTCATTGCCTGAATTAAATTAGCCATTTTGATTTATTTAAATGTGCAATGCTATTAAGAAAATTGTTTTTTAAGTATCTCAATTCTTCGGATTGAAATAATTATCATTTTTATTGTGATGCTAAGACAGTAATTAGACCTGACACCAGAAAGCTGAATATAGTGCAATTGTTTTAATTTATTTGAAATCTGGGTAGATAAATATGGGCTGATATCAGGTCCTGCCTTTTTCTTTATGGAACTCCTCCGTGCAAATTCTGGTGCCATTCATTTTTAAGGGGACATAGTGAGCTAAGTCCAGCCTTCTGGGAATGATGTGAAACGTGTTAACTGAGGAACAGAGCTGCATGGACTATGTAGTCTTGGTGATTAGGAATCATTTCCTTCCAGAAGACATAATACATAATACATATAGAAGATGTAAAAGGACACTGTGCTGTCCTTGCAAGGGCAGTGTGTCTCATTGGGATCTGCACAGAAGCCAGTTTTTGGGAATGGCAGGGAAAACAACTTTATTTCTGATGCTGAAGATGGAGCTGAGTAATGGATGGCTGAGTAAGTAAAGGTAAAATAAGGAAATCTTTTTCAGAAATGTAGTAGAGTCTTCTAATGTTATTGAGGAAGCAAATAAATATTGACATTAAAGAAAGTAAACACAAAATGCATCTCTGACAGAATTCAGACGTCTTTTCACCTTCTACATACAACCTTCCTAAAAATCCCATTAACTATATTTTATTAAAACTTTTTACTCTACCTCGTTTATTACTGTTTAGCCAACAAAAGTAGCCTACAACGAGCCTAACAAGTTTCCTATAGGACTAACTCTCCTGATATCATGAGAACAGAGAAATAAATATGCCTAAGATCTCCACAGCTAATTTCATGTGCTGAGGAGAATTTTTAATAGATGAGGAAATACTGGAGGAAATGACCCTGAAAGCATCGGTGAGATCAAAATTGCGTAATACTCTTCATCGTTTGGAACATATATTGTTTTGAAATTAGCAGTGAAGGCAGTGTTAAGAAAAACCTACTGTCAGCACCACACTGATCAGTGACTCTAACATCCTTTGCCCTGACCAAGACAGAACTTTGAGGAGCGCTGGTAAGCAAGTCTGCTGCTGCACATCAGCAAATCAAGACTGGCTTTACACTAGTTAAGGACTTTCCACTCTGTTTCCCTCTGAGATGCCATTTTCACTCTCTATATAAACTAACATACACAGTCACCAGAGGATGTTGTTAATGCAGCATGAGTGAAAGATCACCAGAGATGAGAAATTGCATCTAAAATATGAGTTAATCTTCACTGTTTTCAATTACTCCAAGACAGGAAAGGAACTAGTTCAAGTTGCTCTAGACTCAGGAGTACCATCAGTGAGGGGCTGTCAGCTCAGCACATGCACAAACCAAATAGTTTTCCCTCAGAAATATTTCTCTAACTGTAGTCATAAACAAAACCCCAGATAAACTAAAAGTCACATAGATAAGATCTGCAGTCTTATTTGGTTCAAACTAGTATTCAGTTCTTGCTAAACACAAATACCAAGTAATTATTCACTGCTAAATATTTATGTAATGGGCCTTATAGAGGAAACAGGATCTGGAAAAAAGAATAATAGCTTTGAACTCTAAGATCCAAAAATATTCTATTCAGATGGCTGAGAGTGAAACACTTATGGCATTAAATCAAAAGAAGAATTCAAAACTCTGACATAGCTTCTGCAGATTAAATGGCAGAATGAATGCCCAAAATTGTTACTCCAGACTGAGGGAGGACAGCAAAGAGGAAGAGGTGACAAGTTATAGCATTAAAGTAACTTGGATTGCAGCCAAAGATACCTGGTGAAGATATTCAGAGCAGCAATGGAAGAAACAACTACTCTTTCCTTCCTCTCTGCCCTTTGGGTGCCAAGGATCCTTTGGAGAGCCCAGAAGGCTTTTGCCTCTCAAGCATTCCCAAGAATCAAGGCTGGGAGGTGAGGACTTCCAAACCCAGAAAGCCCGTGACACTGATACGAACAGAACTTTTGGGAATATTCCTACTTGAGGTAAAAGATCAAGCACCCTTTCTGTCTGCTACTTGACATTAGGTTGATACTTTTTTATCAAGGAGAAGTTGTCTTGTGGTCCCAGTTAAGAGCTAAAGGTGAGGGTGGCAGGCGCCTGCAGTGCACAGGCACATCAGTGGGGTTCAGCAGGATGTCATGCTAGCCCTGGACTTTCAGCACAGTCAGAGATCATAAAGAAAGGAGGAGATTAGTTACATCACAAAGTTATTAACAATAATTAGCCCGATCCTACAACAAACCAAAATTGTTTGCATTATTTATAGAAGACTGCGAAGCTGAATTGCTGAGGAATAAATCCTAGGTAATACGCTTTCAGAAAACATTTCTACAAATTCATAGAAGATTGCACTAAATATTCTCAAAAACAAAGGTGTCAGTATTCTGAGAAGAATATCACAATGTGCTTCATGTACAAAGACTTTGTCCCCAGATATCACTTAGTGGGAGCTGTCATCTACAACATCGTGGGTTCATTGTGTTGACTCTGTACATGCACTTCCATGTTCAGCTGTAGTGAGAAGAATCTACCAGAAACCTTCTCCCTTCAGGACAGCTGTAAGATAAGACCTTTTTACACTCTGTCCAAGTCTTTTCCTCCTTCAAATAGTATTTTTATGGGAAAATATTACTTTCCTGAATACAAACACCCTTTTTGATCCAAAGATTTTCATACAAGTAATGCTACCTCCCAGCTGTAGAAAGATTATTTCCTCCCCTTCTGTCTCAGCAGTGAACTATCTTTAGTAGCTTTGACACTGATACATAGAAGTGTGACCTTATTTGACAAAGATATTAAGCTTGATTCAGTGAAAGCTTAATTAAGAGGGCACTTGGATCAGTAAGATCATAGGAGCCTGACTTTTTTTTTTTTTTTAAGATGGCAAGATTCCACTGAAAATAATGAGAAATTCCCTTGTACATATGCTAACTTCGACAATTTCAAATTCAGAATCAGCAAATGCATTAAACTAAATGTATTTAATTTTAGTCCTCTATTACCAAGAACTTTTCTGTTGATAAATAATAAACAATAAACCCTAACCTACATGTATTTGGTAAGATAATGCGAACCACCAGTGATTTTTTTAAGAGGACTGCAACTCTCAATTACAGACTTAACCAGTGATCATTTACATGTGAACAGTAATCACTGTTTGCTTGTATGAGTAATCCAATATATATTCAAAATATATCAAATATATGTATTTTTTTTCCAAATGAAATGTCCTATTAAAAAGAAAATGTTAAGGATTTTATTCTCCTGTCCCCCACTCTGGAAAAAATGGCAGCATAGCTCTTGTAGTCTCTCTGTTTTGAAATACCTTCAAGTCTTTTAGAGGGATATTTCAAGTTATTTTATACAACATAAATCATGAAATCAAGAATTAAGTTTTGTAGCAAACAGGGGTACATAGGAAATTTCAAATTCATTATATTTCAAATTTCAAATTCATTATATTTCATGGGACTTACTGCTTTGGTTCCATCCAAGCCAGTGATCATTGGAGTAATCCCATTGTGAGATTTTTCCATAGTCTATCACGACTCACTCCCAGAAAGGTTTTATTTTCTACTTAATTCACCTTTACCCTTAAGTTTCATGACATCACTTAGGCCAATTCAAGCAACACTTCAAAATTCTTCCTCCTTCAGAGCATTAGTTGATTTTGTTTCTCTGCATGTTTATGGAGATGCCACACGCAAGACCTCCACGTGATACAGATTGCCAGAGTCCAATTGATTTTAGCAGAGATCTAACAGTTTGTATCAGCAGAATATCTGCCCCATCCTATATCCTCTGTTTATGACCACCAATGAAGTCACACATTGGAAAGGAGATTTATTCCTCTAATCCATGACGTAGGGATAATATGAAATCACATCTCATTCTAAATTGCCACAAGTGCTATCTCCTGACCTATCTATTTTGCTGCATTTCAAGTTTTAAGTCAATATTTTCATTTTCTTTTTTACTTTTTTTGAAGGATGGAAGTGAAGAAAGAGAAATTTCTCTTTGCAGGCCATCATAATACAGTACCAACTGAACATTAAAAGGTAGTTTTAACCCTTGTGGATCATTAATCTTCAACTGGATCCAAGAAATCTCCTTATTACATGAATAATCCAGTATTTCATTATATGTATCTCGTAACTGAAGAAAAACTAAGGATGACTGAAAGAGAAGTGAAAGAGAGGGAGGAAAAACAGCATTAAAAAACTTTGATAAAAGCCTTTACAAATAATAAATTTATGTTGCGTGAGGGACTAAAGACTTAGTTTCAAACAGACTCTTCCTTTCTTTTTAATCTATCCGCCCTCTCTTTCCCTACTTTCACAAAATCTGAATAGTGAAGCAGGAACAAATTAAGCACTTTCACTTAATGAAGCAAAGAGATTTCAAGTTAATGCATTTTATAAGAGTATGGCCTTTGTGGAAGCAAAATAAAGCATAGTTTTAATAATCTCCATTTTGTCTACCTTTCACTGAAAAGAAAAATTAGTAGTTGTGTTGACTGATATGGTGTCTGAATAGGAGAATGTTAAAAAAGCATCATCCTGATGCAATTAACCTTTGACAGGGTGTTTTATGTACTTGGACAACTCTCCTATTTTGTACATTGTAATGAGAGTTACAATAAATAAAGACACATCACTATTCCAAATTTATGTCCCTCCCACATTCCACCACCTTTTTGGAGCTGTGACTTCAGCAGTCCAAAATAAAAGCTTGAAGAAACACCAGTACTGGTGAAAAAAAAAACAAAAAAAAACCAACAAAACAAAACCAAAAAAAAAAAAAACAGTTGGGTCCAGTTGCTAAGCTGAAGGGATGAGAATATCAGATGAAACAAGGCAGAAAAAGTTCTGAGTAAGTTTTAAGAGATCAAGCACACAAGCATTGGGCTGGAACACTGGCTGATGTTGACATTGACTACAAGGAATTTTACTTTACAATGTATAAATCAGAAATATTTTTAAAATAAGAAAGTGCAACAAATCCTTTCAATTTAGCCAATTCTCTTTACCACCTTTTAATGTAATTAGTCATATTCTTCTGTTATAAAAACTGTATTGAAAGATTTTATATTCTAAAGATGAAACTCTTACTTAGAAGAGCATATTAATACTCCAAAGAGACACCAGGGTACATTTTATGAGGCCATTAAAAGATGGCTTGTGCAGCTGAAGGCAGTTGGCAGGACCTAAAAAGTAGGTATTAACAGCCCATAAACCACGCCCTGGCCTCTCTGGTGTCTTTGGGAATTGGAGATAAAAAAGTTATCACTAGATGAGATCATGCAACACTCCTTTACAGACAGTCATGTTAATTCTGAGAAGAAAATGCTTGGAAATGAGTGGGTGTTCTTTGTTCTGAGATTTTGCTTTGTTGTTTTCTTTTTTTTTTTTTTTTTTAGTTGATTAAATTGACTTTTAAAAAGCCCACTCCCACACATGAAATTACATATTCCACTTTCTCCTACAGCAATGCAACACAAAGGGCTTGCCTGCATTAACAATTCCTGGAAATATGATAGACTAGAGAAAAGGGCAGTAGGAATAAGAAGTCATTGCTTTTAATCTAAATTTTTTGAAAATTTACACAAGATGTCCTGAAGGCATTTTGCTTCTCTTTCAGTTTGTGTCCCTGTGTTTATGGCAGCACCCCCTCCTCCACAAGAGACCATCTCTTTGTTCAGTCTGAGGAACTATTAGCTGACAGAGTAAGATTTTCTTTCACTACTCTTAACCAAAACATATTCTTGTCAGAGCTGCTAAACCTCAGGCAACAAAATGTCCATGGGAAAGTTGCTCGGGGCATCACTTTAATTCAGATTGAATCCTGCTTCCAAGCAAGGCAGCCATGAGAGAAACCAGTCATTGGCATTCTGCTCCAGATGACTGCCAAAAGAGTTCCCCTACCTCATATAATCCATGTTGCTGGTAGGTTTCCCTTTGCAACATAGTATGCTGTAGAAATTATTGTTGGACACTTAAAAACCAAAAATATCACCCCAAAACAGCTAGTCAGCGCTTTTCTGTTTAGGAATAGAATGCATTACACATTCCTGTTTTTCTCATTTTATGACTGCCATTTTCCAGGCTTCTATGCAGTATATTCTCTGCTTGGAATCTGATGGCTGCATGAAAGTGGTTCAAAAATAAAACTATATTTCTAGTATCTTTATAAGCTATGTGCTAACATGCTTTATACCAGATGGCACTCTTAGGTACTGCTATTTTTTTTTTCTCAGTATTATATGCTTTAACATAAAAACATAACATTGTAAAACTGTGATCCAGTCTTGTCACTGTAATACAACTAGAGTGTGTAATCATCTCTAGCCACAGATGGAAAAGTCTATTTTTGTTGTTGTTGTTGTTGTTGTCAAGGTTATGAGATTGTCTAGTAGCATCAAAGAGTCCAAACTGATAGAAAGGCTCCAGAATGATTGAATCTGAGAGCAGATGCCTCCTATAATGCAAGTTGCCTGTAACAAATTTTCAAGACAGCATCTGAGTGGGAAGGTAATGTCTGATGATTAGTACTCTCACATTCAAAAGGCCAGGATCCGGAAACCTAATGTGGAGGCACTTGTCAATTAATTGATGTTACTTACTGCAACAATAAAAGCTTTTACAGTACCTTGGAACTAATTCAAAGAGGTGGCCCTGTAAATTTAGCTCTAGCTGAAAACTTTACTTTTCCAAGGTACACTTAGAGGAAAGTCAGACAATTGGAGAAAACTTCTGAAGTTCTTAGACACTTATTGGCTTGAAAAAATAGTGTTTCACTTGTATTATTTCTATTGGTTCAAGTTTTGGTGAATTCTTATCAAAGGAGTTAAAAGGTTGCCAGAAACAACTTTTCCCCTTTCTGCCTTCTCACTAGATAAAACATGATGTCAAAAGTGCAAGTGCTAGCTGTCCAACACTGGTGGTTCTGCACTTACTGGTTGGAAGCTGTCAGCTTTATTGAAAGGAGAACATTTCTTTCTCATTTTACATTTGACTGTAGCTATTGACTGGAGAAGAAGAAATCGCAGCACATCTTGTGCTGGTGGTCTGTTATGAGCAGACAGGGAGGGAAGGACCACAGCTTTTTACCCCCCGTGGTTTCTTCCACCATGTCCCTGTCAAATTGCTCTTTCCTAGTGTTAATCCCACTCAAAACATTGCACTTTGTGCCCCTTAGCAAAGATGATGTACGCACAGCCACCTGATCTAACTGAAATAACTCCTGGAGTGAACGAACAAAAGAGAGGTGAGGATTCCCAAACATTGGAAATAAATTTGTTTTCAGCCAGCTGCTACTACCCTTGGGTAAATCATCTCCAGAGTTTCACTCTGAAATGGTTCACCTCGGTGCCACTATTATCTGGTTTGGTTTTTTTCCATGTTAGGCAGTTTTTAAAGGACACATTAAATGCTGTGTTTGTTTTACTTGTATGCAAGAATGAATATTTCTTTTAAGACCACTGATGTATCTGGCAAAGCCTTTGAATAATAAATTTTTTTTTTGTAGATCCGGTCAAATTCAACTCTCCCAAAAAGAGTGGTACTATTTCAAATAGTCTTCATGATTCCTGTGTTAATAAGACTGAGAAAGACTAAAGGACAAGAGAGGGGAAACAAAATGAGACTAACAGACGATAACACTTAGCAAGGATCATCCTAGAAATAATTGTAACCAAGCACAAAAACATCTGGAAAACTTCACAGTATCAAAAGCAAAATCAAAACATTAAAAACATTGGAAAATTATTTGCAGGTATTGCACAGAAACAGACCCTGGAGAGAAAACAGAGTAGCAGCAGTAGCAGAGATGTCTCAGCAGCAGGTTTGCAGTTCTGAGCCCTGTTTCAGGCCAGGAGGGAAACAGAAAGTGTGATTTTTAGGTCCTTGTCACTTTGCAATATGCTATTTTGTGCTGAGCCAGAGCACAGATGACCTGCACCCAGCCTAACTAGGCTATAGATGATAATCACCAGCATCTTGGTTATGTGGGTGAAACAAAAGAAAATTTTCTGGCTGGGAAACACCTAATTTTCCACTCAGATATGTAAAATTAATTCATTATATAAACTTACATTACATTCCAGAGTCATACCATCCTTCCTTCTGTTACATTTTTTAAAAAGATCTAGAGATTCTTTCATCTCATTTCTTCAAAAACAGTGTTTGAGTACAAAATTAATCTTTACCTAATGTCCATTGGCAGGTTTCTGTTTCTTTAAGGCATTGGTGCAAAATATGGCTTTAAACAAAGCTAAAACCCTAAAGGAACTCTTCATTAGTTATTAATAACCATGCAAAATGTAAGGCAATGTGACAGTCCAAGTAAGACTGCATGTTAGGCCATGCTAAACAAGCACAAAGATTTCAGTCAAACAATTTCAGGTTTCTCCACTTTAAGTTTGCTTCTGAATTCAGAATAAACAGAATGACAAAAGTAGGAAAGTATGTTAAATAGATGTGCAAAATGCATGACAGATGACTCTGATGTGGTAAATAAAATATAATATCCTCAATTGCTACAGATTACTCATTCCATGAATATATGAAATTCAAAATAAGAGCAGTGAATAAAACAGCAAAAAAATCCCTTTTCAGAATGATATGCCTTTTATAAAATAACCATTAAAGGTGTGGGCAGGAAGGAAGAGGCTTTTGTTACAACAGGAGCCTCTAAATAAGAGGAGGTTCAACACATTGCTCTGAATTGTTTTACCACTGCATCCTGTCTCAAGTAGCAGCCAGTTCACTGAAATCCCAGAACTGTCCAGGCTGGGGGGGACTTGTGGGGCTGCTCACACAAACCAAGGCAGGCACAGCCAGAACAAGTTGCACAGGCTCTGCTCAGCCATCTCTTGAACCCTCCAAGGACAGAGAGTCTACAGTTTTGCTGGGCAGCCTGGGTGGAGGTTGCAAGGAGGAGCATGGCGTGAGGAGGGAGGAAGAAAGGAAAAAAAGGGAGAATGAAAAAGAACCCAATTAATTTCTCAAGGCTAGAGAGTGGATTGTTTCATGCAGTTGTAACCTGATAACTTTGCCTGATAGAGGACAAACCAACTTTGTTGGTTTGCAATATATAAGGCTTGCAATATCTTACATTTACCTTTACCTACTTGTGCTACAACTCATTTTGTGGCTGATAAACCATCTGGCACTTTGTTTCCTTGGTGATTTTTAAATCAGGGCATCAAAATAGCCAAGTCCTGCTCAGTATTTTGTACTAAGGCTAAGATGGTGATCCTTCACCATGGCTGAGGAACCACTCAGGAAGCTCTTTACTTGTGGAAGCAGCAGGTATTGAAGAGAATCTTCCAGAGATTAAAAACAGCAAAGTAGGTTCTGTATTACTCATGTAGCCCAGAAGAAACATTGCAGCATCTTGCCTTACTAATTGCCTCTTTTTACGAAATCAGCAACACAAAGCCAAGGTAGGAAGCACAAAAACATGAGGATTTGAAGTCAGGAATGATGCAAGTGATCATAACTTGGGGAAAAACAAATCAATGACAGAAATGAAGTAAAACTGCAGAGGAAGTGGAGAGGGTACTTGGCATTGTAGTCCAGCCTGCAGTCATTTGATCTCTCCTGCTCATGAAGCCAAGGCAGCAAGCTTAAATGCACACCAGATCTGTGCTAACTAGTACCAGACATTAAAGCAGACCTGCCCAAGAAATAAAAGCAAACTCACCATATGTAGTCCTTTTCAACCTAATCTGGCTACAGACTGAAAACAAAATTAAATCAAATGTCATGATTTCTGCCATCAGGGTTTTTGATGGACACAGGCCCCAGCACAAAATTCATCCAAAAGAGTAGAAAGAACACTGCGATAATCAGTTAACATAGTCCAGCACTGTGATTTTCTCCACAGTATCTCTTTTGGTAGAGATACAAATCTAAGAAGACTGGAGGCCAAATCCATGGAATAAACTCTCTCATTGAATGAGGAGACCATTCTCCACAAACACTCTTTCTTGGCTGTGTTTTCTCTAACAAATACAAGCAAGGAGACCCAAACCAGCTCTAAAGTCAAAACCAAGATACTTTGCTGCAAATGTTTTCACTGTGGGAAAGGAGTAAGAAAGCAAACAATGCCAGATGTTAGACACACTTGGAGAGTACTTGGATACTTTGGTGATTAATGACTCCAACCCCTTCTTTAGGGCCCAGCAGACTATTGCCTGAAGCACAAGATAGTGTTCCCTTTCCTAACAATTGTGTACTTCACTATCATACCAATGAAGTTACAATTGGGGCATTGTTTACAGAATAATTTTCAAAAAGCTGTGAGATAAAAGATTATTCAGCATACCAGCAAGGGCATTATTTTGCATAGTTTATAAAATGCATAATTGTGCTAACATACCTAATTGTCAAGCCACACTTTTGGCAAGCTAATGTGTGAGTGGGTGCCAAACAGCAGGGAATACAAAATGGAGTGAGAAAGCAGTTGAGATTTGATGGTATTCTGCCTCCCATCAAAAGTGTTCTTCCATGAAAATATATATGTATGAGCAGGCATTGTAACTAAGACACTGAGAAGCATTTATAAATCTATTTTTTATATTGTCCCTTATTTCTCTGGAGTTACTATCAGGAAAAAATAGAATAGCAGGATTTGTTTAGCAGCATTTCTTCATATTGAGCCAGATTTAGGAAACATAGATTCAAAAGAGGTTCTTCTAAATCTTCATCCAAGACTGTTCCTACACAATTTCTGTTTTAATTCCGTATATACGCATATTTGGCATTGTGTCTTTATTCTTGCACATACAGAGGTTGGTGACAGAGGTAAAAATCGCAGCCTTTGTCAGGAACAAAGCCAAGCCATCTGGATAGTCATGTGTTAAGGCAGCATATAATTTTAAAAGGAGATGTCTGTGCTTCTTGAAACACCTTACTGGAAACATCAAGCCAGATTTCTAGTTCTACTTTTTAAGGTTTGTTCATTTTACTCCACCTCACTAACATAACAAACTCAACTCCAGCTCTTTCTATTCTTCTCCCCTTTGGCTCTTTCAATCACCCCCATCACATCTACACTGGGAAACTAATCCACCATCAAAAAAACCCAGGCAGTACCTGGGAGAGCAACAACTCCCATCTGCCAGAACCACTCCAAGGAATATGGCAATATTTAGACAGTGTGGCTGGTCACAGGCTGGTTCAAACCTGTGTGTTCCCCATCTTACACGTTAAGATGGTTTTTGATGTCAAGGCTCCTGACCTCCAATCCAAATGAAACCGGTAGTTTGAAGCCCCAGATATATAGTAAAAAATGTATATATTTGCAGATATTTGGTAAAAAAATGTTACTGGAACATCCGTTGCTGTAGGCCCAGATGTACATATGTGTGTGAGTGCTTATATATATAGGCATAAAGGTGCAGAAGCAGAGAGGATTTGGAGATGGCAGGTAAGACTCATGAGTCAAATATGCCATGACCTCTGGGCCTTGTAAATCCCTGGTAGCCCAAAAACTGAGACACTGAGAAGAAAACAAGTGAACACATGCACTTCCAGTCCCCACCTCTCCCATCAGAGATCATGGCACTCTAAGAGACATTTACAAATCTATTTGCTTCAGCTGAAGTTAAGTTTTCTCCATGTGCTGTATGTGTGCAGAGTGTATGTTTGCATGTGTGAGTGAGCAGACACAAGGAGTGAGGACAAGGGAGCAGCTCTTCTCCTCTGTGTGTATCCTCTGCAGGTTCATTTCTGGTCCTCCAGAGCAACCTCCACTGCAGCAGGGTGGCTGCCAAATTCACTGTGGAGCCAAATTCTCCTAATTGACCAAATATCCTAGTTCTGTGCCAAAAATGCCCAGATTGCAAAACTGCTCTCACCTATTTCAGCATTCTGTTTCCACAAAAATGCCAGTTCACCCATTTTCAAAACTCAGAATTCATTACTTGCTAAACACTCTGGTTTTTATTATAGCCACTAATACAATATTTTGTTTATAATTCTGGAGGGAAAAAAACTTCTCTCTCTCCCTTTAACCCTTTCACCTTCTAGAAGTCTAATAAATTTCCCTATCTTTCTGTGCAAATGTCTGCTAAAACATAGTGACTAAGAAGCAGAAATACATGTTTTACTTCTATAACTTTTCAGAGATTTTGTTTTCATATATCTTTATTGAAGCACTAGAGATGAACTCTATTAATGTTACTCTCTCATTCTTTGCAGCATTTTATAAGCTAATATCTTCATAATTAATTTCTACCAAAAATACAACATTACATACAGAATTGCTGCGATTAGTAAGTGTTGGTTTACTAGGGAAAGGATAAAGAAGCTGTTAAATATTGGAATTCAGTGTTGTAGTTGAGCATTGCTTTGACTGGATCAGTCAGGAACAGGCTGGTAACTCTCATCTCCCAGAACTTGCAATTTGAATGGGTTTAATTAATTACTTATTTACATACGTACAAAAACCTCTTAGTTTTGTGAAACCACTTCACATATTTTACCTATAACTGGTAGTTGGTGTTACATCACTTTCTGTTTATGAGGTTCTAGTCAAAACAGTCTGCAAACCAAACAGTCTGGTTCTAGTCAGAAAGCAGACTATGTCTCCCAGGTTTTTCTTTTGCTTTTTTAGGAAGTTTGAGTGGAGGGGTTTACTAGTTCAGTCCTCCTAGTTCTCATGCAGTAATGCCAGACCTGCTCAAGTATAATCTTTAAAAGGCCTGAAGCACTTGTATGTTCATCACTTAAGTAATATGCTTAGAATCTATTGTTGTGAAATTATAGCTACATTACCAGCAGCTTTATTTTTGAACAAGATACCAAATCCATGAAAGCAAAAAACCAACCTTCCTCCAATCCAGATAACAGCAAAATGAACATATTCTGTCATAAAATATTTTGCTTCTATTTATAATCGTGTAAAGAGGCAAAACAGATCCCAGTACAGGACTGATTTGTACAGAAGAATTCCTTTTTTTCTTTTTTCTTTTTTTTTAACGAGCATAACATGCATGCTATGAGAAATAAACAATCACACCAAATGTTCCACTGGCAACCTGTGTGAGGGCATCCCACCAGTGAGCTGCCACAGTGCCGAGTGGTTTGATCTCTGCCCAGGCCCTTACGGCATCTCAGTAACTGACTCCGTCTCCTGGAAAGTAATCCTGAGTCCTGAATAATCACCTCTGAGCCCTGTTAGCGGAAGGGTTGAGCTAAGCACAGCTTCAATTGCAGGCACAGAAGGAAATCCCCAGAAAAGCTGCTAAGCCAGAGGCAAGACCCTCCAGGCAGAGGAAAGCCTTCCGTACCCACTCCAGGGCCTGAACGAGTGCTCTCAGCACCGGCGCATTACACGGAAGGAAAGCCACTGCTCAACCTGCCTGCTTTTCAGTGGAGAGAAAAAGCTGCCAGGGCGTGTTGGGATTGGGTTTGATCTCACTGGCATGCCACGAGTGTGCTGCAGGAGCTCCTGCTGCACCTAGGAAACCTTAAGAGGCTTAGATGGAAACGTATCTTTTGGGGGGATTATAACTCAAGCAGACACGATGACCAGAGAGACTGGTCTAAACAGAAGGTGGCTACTCCTGGAGTTTAGGATCCTACAGACTCAGGTAGTAAGTAAGCAGGATTGTGCTGTCCTAACTTAGCTACTTTTTATCAGAGTTCTTTCTATTTTTCTACAGTCATCTTCGAAGACACAGCTTTAGCTACTTGCAAGTGCGAAATGAATACATGCTTCTAGCACAACAGAAAAACCCAAAAAAGTTGTTTCCTTCATCATCAAGAAAGAATAATTCCCACAGTGCAGTTTAGCAGCTGACTACAATATTTAAGTTTACTATTATTGAATTGTAGAAAAGATGTGAATGATTTTTCACACTTTTACCAGCACGGAAAAATAAAGTTTTAAGAGAATCATTCCTCAAATGCTTACCCCCACAGATGTAAGAGTTATTATTTTTATTACAGTTAGCATATTTAACAAAATAGCAATATACCCACATTTCTAACTGTACATTTGTATTTGGGGAACATTTTGTTTTATTTCAATCCATACTCCTCCTCAAGCTCTCCTATTGCACAAATCGATAGGCTTTTTTTCATGGACTTATTTAGTTCAAAAACTCTGATTGATCGCATCACCCAAAAATAATAGGCATTATAGAAAACTGTATTCTAGTAGTCCTTACTTATTTTAAAACAAGTTCAGAGTTATAACTCACAATTGCAAGTGTGTAAATCTGCTTTACCCACAAGAGTTAAATATACCATGTGCTAGAGGGATTGTACTGGAGGGTTTTAGCAACCAGAGCACTGGCAGCCTCTGGCTCAGCTGACCTTTGAAAATCTGTGTTGGTGCTGTGAGGACAGTCTGGCCAACTCTTTAGGAATAAAACTTGGTTTGGCAGCAAGATAGCTCAGCTCTAGATACTCTGTTTTGAAAACTGGAGTCCTGTTACACTAAAACATCACAAGATGCTCAAGCAAAAGCAGCTACTGTGCTTTTACTTAAATCATACTTAGGAAAGAAAAAAATGAGGTGGCCTAAATCCTCTGGAGAGAATTTTAACAGTGAGGTTTGTTGATCTATTTGAAAAGTTGCTGTTTCACTAAAAAGAGGGTCCTCTCTGAAGAGGACTGATTTTAAAGCAAGAGGTTGACATAAATGTGTCTCCATTCAGTGAGGTGAAAAATCCACAAAACCCTTGGCTCTTTCCCTGGTCTACATTACTGGACACTTGGCAAGTGTCCATCCTACAGCATGTTACTGCAAAGTTACCTGAAAGTAACAGAGAAACCTTCTGTTAAAACACAGACAAACTCTGCTCCCATGAACAGTAACAGCCAGGAAAACCCTGTGGCAGGAGATCACATACCTGCATCCCAGGAGTGTGGAGAAAAATGACTTGTATTTATTTTTATAATAAACATTTTATAATGGTTTGTATTTTAAAAGGGGGCCTTTTTTTCCTTTTACTTTAGACAACCAAGTCTTACAGTATTCAAACCTTCATCTTTTAAATACACCAGCTTTCCTCTCCCCCTGAGAAGGAAACAATTGTTCATCATTTTACAGGAACTTCTTCTAAGCAAATTCAGTGATGAATCATGATGAAGGCAACACCTTTAAAAGTGGTTTGGCTATGCATGATTCCTGATTAATTGCTTTCTTTCATGGTGAGATGAAAGGCAGGCTTTTGAACAGAGCTTCTAGCCATTTGCACACTCTCAGTTGTAAACTACACAATTTTGCTGCTTTTGACTTAGAAATGGAGCAGCAACAGCAAGGCAGACACCTCCATCACAAGGTCACCTGTCACCCAGCATACCACACTAATTCTTTTTGTTACCAAGTTATGAGTGTGAGGGGACTCTGTAAAAAAAGTCTGACAAGTGGGGGTGGGAGGAGAAAGTCCACCCAATATGTATTGGCAGTTTCTCTTTTCCTTTTTGTCAGCAGGTTTTGCAATATATACTCTTGCAGCAGACAAAGAAACTTTGTTGATGATTGCTATACATAACTCCAACCAATTTGCTTTAAATTGAATTTATCAGCTTACTAATTTGGCTGTTTAAAATTTCTAAACACATTGTATTCCTCAAGTTCAAAATTGGGATCTATGACAGGTATTAATATTGGATCACAGGCTTTGAAAGGGATGCTTCTATGGCACTGAGAAAAACGTGATGGACTTTGGGGAAAAAAGGAGACTTTTACATTTGAGATTCCAAAAGTTTTAATGAAATCAAAACTCCTCTTTCCCATTCTCCTTTTTTTGGCCTATCCCTCTGTATTTAAAGTATTTATCATGTGTTAAACATTTATCACATTAATTATAAAAACTATTTTTGTACTTCTCTTTTGCAATTCAATACTTAAGATTTTGTTTGTTCGTTTTGTTGGGTTTTTTAAAGTAGAAGATAGGAAAAAAAATCTTTGCTTTATTTGCTTGGTAAGCATCATATCTCATATATACATGATACATTTTTACAATTTAGAATAAGATATTTGGTATGAAAACACCCTGAAGGAAAGCAAATAATTGTTCTCTCTGAGAACACAGAAGCCATGTGTAAAATCATGCTTCTTGTATGCAACAGAAATGACTGACATATCATCAGAATGAACCAATATATAGATGAAAAAAAATCATCCTCTGGAGATCAACTAGAGGAAAGTACATTAAAATCCTACTTTTTCTCTTTTTTTTCCAAACAAAGTCCCTTTTTTTTATTGCAATGGTTGCTTAATACTAAAATGTAAAAGAAATTCACTCAAGAGGAACCAGAAATAATAGCTGCTTTCCATCTGGCCACATTAATCTTTCATTCTCATCTCCTCAGTAGCAGAGGAAGAGAGGAAAATCCCTTTTGTTTTACCCTGTGGATGATGTTTCTTGGTACACCCCTAGGAGACTGACTTTTAAACACTCCCAGTTTCAACCTGGGTTTCCCACTCCAATCAGTCCTTTAACTCCTGTGCTATTCCAAGCAGGTTAGGTCCCTACCAAGACTTCACAACAAAACTGCATAGGAAATCAGGTGACAGTCTATGATGGCCACATCTTGAATACAATTATCAGCTGGGGTCTCAGGGCAGACCCAGGTGTTACCCTGACCATTTCCAAATTCTACCTTGAAGTCATAAATGCATATGCAAAGATGCATGTGTGGAGATGTCTATTTCAATCATGAGTTTAAGCATCTAGAGTCACCTTGTCTGTCTTCTGAAGGCACTTTTGGGGGCATTTCTGATTGATTGGATAGAGTGTGTTGTAGGGGTGGTGGTGAGCTTTTAGTATATTATCATCCCAATTCTTTTCTCACCTGGAAATCTACCTATATTTGGGTTGTTTTTCAGATGATTCCAGCTCATTTGGAAGCATTTTCTGGAGCTGAAGTCTCAACTGCTTTTCTGGGACTTCACTGGCTATGGGGTACTGCAGAAATATCCAGCAGCAGAGTCCTACACAGCCTATACCAGGCTGTCTGTAGGTCCCCTATGGTGAAAGGAGGCCATAGCCATGCTGGTAGCAAGCATAAAATGAAAAAACATTTCTGTAAGATGCAGCTGTGAGTTAAGGGGATTAGATGTATTGGTAAGAATGCCATTGCACCGGGAAAACCTGCATTCTATTCTCTAAATAGTAATGATGACTGTACGTAGAACACAAGGTATAGGGAGATTACACCCACACCTCAACATATGTAGTTACCAGTTGCTCTAAAAAAAAAAAAAAAAAAAAAAAAAAAAAAAAAAAAAAAAAAAAAAT
>VZUI01045962.1:0-13828 GCA_013401135.1 Cettia cetti | reverse complement strand
AAAAAAAAAAAAAAAAAAAAAAAAAAAAAAAAAAAAAAAAGAAATGTTTGACCTGATAATTTTAGTGAAAGCTTTAGAAAGCTACAAATTAATAATAGGAAAAAAGTTACCTGTGAAAGAGTCCCCACCTTACTTCCAAGCCTAACAGCACTGGGTGCACAACTACTGCAATGAATGAGAGGGCAGAATGGACACACACCCCCTCCACAAACACTTTTTCAATGGCTAAAACACAGACAACACAATCTGAGCCAGAGTCTAAACCATGGCCCTTGATTAAAACTTCAGTTTTAATCACCTCCCATATCCATGTATTTTGTATCTCTTCACCCCATCCTTATTTTGCTCAGGGATGTTCATGGTGCTTGGTAAAAGGGAGACTTGCTTTCCATAAACTCATTGCATCTGTTCTGTCTCTCTTAAGTTTACTATTTTATATATACTGTAAAATTGCACATTGTGAAAACTGTCTATTAATTACATTCACAGCACATCAGAAAACTTGGTGAAAGTCACACCTACACACAGCATGGCATATTGAAAAAAAAAAAAAAAATGATGAAGAGGACTGAGGTTCACAAAGATTTAATGAAGGTTTCCCAACAGCTTGGGGGAAGACTCCCCAAACAGCTCTTGTGCAGAGTGCTTTCAACCCATGTGCAAGTCAGGAGGACTTAAAGACCTCTCACAACAGTGCCAAAATCAACATACCAGAAAGCATGTAATCATAATTATCAGAAGGAACTGGAGTTTAGAGCTGCTCTGTGGAGTCTTTTAGATACAAACTTTGATATCAACTCTTCTTCTCACTGAATAATGTCACTGTTAAGCAGACAGAGCCTTTGCTAAAGCATTAGGAAAGATCTGGACCTAAATATCATTTCAACAAGGCTACAGCATTTTGATAACAAGTCACCTACTAATATATGAATTTGATAAATTTGCTATGACCCAAAAGAAACATACTAAATTCAGACTGATTTAATAGCAAAATTTGAATGTGATACAGTATTTTTAATACATGGAGCAAAAAACAAGAAAAGGCAACAGCAGCAATGCCAAATTAAAAAAAAAAAAATCCTTCAACAAACATGTTTAGAAATACTCAGAGCTGAATTACCAAGATGCTAGGATTTAAAACCTGACAAAACTGACAAATTTCTTACGAAATTTTGGGTTATTTTTATACACTAGCATAGAGCACATCCTTTCTTCAAAATGCCTCCCTGCAAATGTTTTATCAGATTCCACTAGGAGAACAACAAATTCCACAAGTTCTTTGTGTTTATAAAGATAATAACAGCAAATTTACCATGCATGCCTTAAACAGAAATAGAGAAACAACAACTTCATTCAGAATGGGTCAAAGAAGAAAAACTGCACGTTTATATTTCATCTGTAAGACTTTCCTTTCTTAAGAGAGGAGAACTCTTTAACAAAAAAAAAAAAAAAAACAAAAAACAAAAAACAAAAAAAAACCAAAAAAAATTATGCTTAACCAAATCCATATCTGAGATTTAAAACTGTGCCTGGAACTCATCTGTGACTTTTTAGTACAGTTGATGTGGTTTTAATGAGATCACATTTAGGTAACTGATTAAAAAGTAAACAGGAGGAAGCAATGTTAGGTACTGTTAGCATTGTAATGCAGTCAAAAATTCTTGAGGCACATCCTTGCAGCAGAGGCTTTGGAGAAAGCTCATTTAATCACCTTTCTTTTAGGTTTAAGTGGGCTGATGTGGGGAGGTGATGCAAAAAACACATCCTCATAGAAACAATAATTAGCCAACTTTAAAACATCTAACTGCTCAGGTAAAGTACCAGTACTTTGCAATTACATCAAATCCTTCATCACCAATGCTTCAGGCAGCTAAATGAACATGCTAGGTTTATTATATAGTGAAATTGTTTCTGGAGATGCTTAGTACAAACAAAACCAAAGACTGTGTGGAGCACTGAGGACCATATTTCCTGATATCTTCAATGCCTTGTAGGCATTTAATACTCAAAAACTTGGCCATGCATTTAACACCCCAAATAACTCAAACTGCAAATGCTTAAAGAACCAGTGTCTGAATTCAGTTATCTATGTCTGCAAGAGCACAAAAGTAAGGAGAGTTAGGGTTTTTTTAAAATGTGTTTGTATTTGAAAGACCGATATTTTGTACATTTTACTAATAATTTTAGTGCCACCTAGGCCAATAAAGTCTAGAAGGTTTAGGAACAAAACTTGTTGCTTAAGATTTTTTTTTTTTTTAATTTTTAAACTTAATAAAGTTTCACTAGAATATGTGGGAGGGAAGAAAAAAAAACAAAACAAAACAACAACCCCAGAGAAGTGTTTGCTTTATTTTCCAAATATTTCATATAAAATAAGCTGTAACATATGCTAGGTACTTAAATAGCCTAAAATCAAAAGCACTTCTCACTTATCTTTCTAAAAATGCTGGTCACTGCTTAGGTCTTCATTTCCATTTGTGCAACAACTCTGAGTGCCAAAATAAAAACTAATACCATATGTCATAATAAAGCTTTAGAAATAAGGGGAGTGGAGGGGGATATCTTTCATAAATTTCAATTGAGCAGAGACTTTTTTTTTTTTTTTTTTTTTTTTTTCAGAGAGGATAGTTATGAACATACCTTACCTGGTCAACAAAAAGGAGAACTATCTCAGGTAAATTCTTGAAGCCAGAGGTAATTTTTAATTGACTCTGAAATTCTGGTAAATTCTGGCACCTACAGTGTATCCAAAAAGATGTGAAGCACAAAGGAGTGCTTACTTTCTCAGAATTCTTATAAGACTAAAATAAAAGCTGAATGTAATTATTTTTTTAAGTTGCAGACTAGAAGAGACAATAAGATTTTCAAAATAACGTGGCTATTTCAAACTTAGAACTAGGTAATTAGTTTTCAACGTCTTATTTTATGAAAGTCAATGAAAGTCAAACCACCTGAAACCATTCTTAATGGCTCTTCAGTCCTTTTCAGACCCAACAAGGATTCAAGATATTTGTATTTCTATGAGAACTTAAGTATGTCTTCCTGCAAGAACAACATGTTGTGACAAAATTTGTTCCTTCCATTTTACCTTCTAATATGCCCTCATCGCATAAGTTCTCAGATTTCACTTCCCTTGAACAAGAAGGATATACCATTACATGCTTTTTATTTTTACCTGTTTACTCTTTTGGAACCAATAGTGAATAATTGCATCATACATCTTCTCCTGTTTCTCCTTATATTTACAGCATCAATAGACTAGAAAGACCAGCAACATCCACATCTCTAAAAAATGAATGTGCACGCTGGAATATAGAGAATGTTTCAGCTGTTTAACTTTACTGTTCTACTGTCTATTCTCAAATGTTGACAGCTTTATTTAGTTGTAGGCATTTATATTGACAAAGGGATCAGAAGAATAATATCTTCCAGAGGGATAAGAATTCCACAGTTAAGTAGCTGAGGCACTTTTTTCCCCCAACTTGTACTAAAATTACACAACCAAAATTTCAAAAAGAGTTAGAAGTCTGGCTTTGTTTAGAGGTTGTTTGCCTAATTTTTTTTCTTTCTTTTCTTTGCCTTTCTCAAAGTGGCAGCTTGAAAGTAGGGCAGTGGGGCTACCCAGAGGATCCCTTCGCAGGACACATCAGACTTGTGTTGTTGCCCTGTCAAAGTTAATCAGAATAGTCAGTTGAAGCAAACAGCATCTTTTAAACATTAATTTTGTGAAGGAAACTCTTGTTTTCTAGGTTATTTATATCAAAGTTAGTGCCTTTTACTGAACTAAGATTGTGGCTTTCTATGATGTTATAAAAAGACGTGTGTCCAAAATTCTAGGCAACTTTTCTATAACATTATTGAAAAGTAGGTTTGAAACACAGATGCAGAGTAGTTTATTTACATTTACAGGCAGCACCAAATTAATATTTATCCAAATTATTCTGCAGCTCTTCAGTTAAGGGGCTCCATGAGCATCCAGAGTAAGTTTTCTGTTCAAAAATCCTAATGACAACTGACACATTTGTCTTTTACTATCTCTTCAGTCTTTTTCTTCTGCCAAGGATAGTTTCCCTCTGAAAGCCTTCATCAATTCATTTGAATACTTCATTACATGACATTCCCCTTGCCATATCCTCTTAAAAGCCCAGACCTGTAAAATTTCTTGAGGGATGGTTTTCTGCCATTTTTCCATTTGTTAGTTTGGGCTCTTGGTGAATGATTGGCATTTGTGTTTTTCTCTAATTCTGTACTGCTCTTGGTCTCCATTTTCAAGATTTATAAACCCCTACTGTTCTGTTCAGCCCACATTTCCTTCCAGCATCTCATTCTTAAACCATGTGGTTTTTTTTTTCAAGTAAGATAGAAGCAGATTTAAAGATCCCCATTACTGATTTCTTCCTGCTTCTGAAACAAAGGGTATCTTGGGTGTCTTCTCAGAACTTGGTGGATTGCATAAGCTGCTCTATTGCTTAGGGAAAAGAGATTGAGATAATTAAAATAACATTTTAAAAGGAAAGTAAAAGGTAGAGCTAATGTATGGCTGTTGCTGGCAGCATCTGTGTTCCTCTCTAACGCATCTTAATAAGTATCTGTGTCTAGTTCAAAGATATTTTCCAAGTTGCAGCAACAACTCCATAACCTAATTTACTAACACAGTGATTTTGAAGCTACTGGTAAAAATAACGTTGCTAAAGGGAATTTTTCGTTTGTTCTAGTCCTAAGAATCTCATTCATATTTTCGGTTTTGTTGGATATGGTATCAATCTGATTTTGCTTTATTTAAAAGACAGGTAAAAACTGTTACATTTTACAGTATATCAGTCTTTCTGAAGGAGAGGGAAGAACACACGAACAGTGTTAACTACTGTGCAGGATGCAAGGAAAAAATCTATTATTGTACTGAGATAAGCATTCTTTTCTGAAAACACTTCAGTAATTTTGTTTCTTGGTACATGAGTCTTATGGTATATGAGGCTTTTTTACTAATATATATATATTTTTCTTTTATAAACACATTCTCTTGTTTCAGCAGAGTTAATAAAATATTGCCATATGTTTGCAATCACTGAATATATACCTATGGAAATTTAAATATTGTGAAATGTCTGGTACCCCATAAATTCCCCTCACTGCCCCAACCATCACATGACCTCATCAAAGAGTTCAAGTTACAGAGCTCTTTGAAAGGTACTTACAATTTATGCAATTCTGATTATCCTGACAGTGTCAAGGAACAGTTTTGGAAAGTCTGCAATTGCTTAAAGAAATGTCAACAGCTTTGCCTCATGGGAGGAGATCGTTACAGCTTTGAAAAACAAAAAGGAAAAGACACAGTAAGAACTGTATAAAACATAAAATAAACTCATTTCACTAAATCAAGCAACGTTTGAGTTTGCAAGTTCTACTTCATTTATGTATGACTGGAAAATCAAAGTCTATCAATAGTCAGAAGTGCATTTGAGTTTTCTGCATATTACTTAATTGTAATTGTGAAGAGACCCAAATAATCTTAATCACCTTTACCCACAGACATGGACATAAATGAAGTGGAAAAAAAACCAACAACCCAGTGTTGCACGAATGACAAAGAAAGATCTTCCAATTCACAACAGTAAATATTTGTAGAAATAGAATTGAGGAGAAAGATTTCACATCAGTAATAATGCATTCCCCACATCAGTATTTTTTAGCCTGGCAATAAAACAGTTATTAAATATTTTAGCTAAAAAATGGTAATTCCTCATAAACAATCCCTGACTTCTGTCAACACATATGTACAGGATGAGTGTTTGTGTTCTCACACATATTTAGCTATACATAGCTGTAAATTACTTTGGTATAGGTCAGTTTAGTTTCTGACTGGAGCAGATATTTTAGAATATTGTTTTAGTATAACATCACAAACAGTCACTCTACCAAATCAGGTCCATCTGCTTTATTCACAAGTCATTTTAGTGATTATCCAGTAAATATGTTACTGTCCAAAAACCAAAAAGTGATGGAGATCCAGGAGTGGATCACAATAAAATCTAGGGGTGCCAAGTGACAGACACATTTTGAAGAGCAAGTTGTCTCAGTGTCTCTCACTTTTGATATTCATCTTGATTACTCAGTGCCAGCTATCAACTGTCATTTACCCAGGTGGCAAACGACTTACTGTGTAATTAATGGAAGTTGTCTGTTTAACTGCAGTGAAGGTCTGATCGAAATACTGGCAGGTAATGTTGAACTTTAAGATACTGTGGAAGGATTGCTTCTTGTCAGGTGTGCTGATTTGATTTCATCATCACACCATGTCCAGGGAGCAAAGGTCTCAGGTGGCAGCAGCCAGTTCCTTGAGAAAGGTGTGGCCAAGTGAGATAGCACACTGCTGGGTCTTAGGTTACTCCACACACATTCTTCAATCCCCTTGCCTTCAAGGATGAGTAGGAGCTCAGGTTTGCAGGTAGCACAAATCCATGCAGCAACACTGTTTTTAGCCTGGATTTAGATTGATAATTTAGCCTGAATTTCTGGGAAAAGCCTTTTTTTTTTTTTTTTTTTTCTTCCCCAAAGCATAATTAATACAGAATGCTTTCTGCTGTTGGCAAAGGATTTTACTTAAGAACTCCAGGAATACAGTAAAGGATATTTTGGTCAGCTCTGCTGTGATTTCATAAGTGAATATGAAAAGAAGCAGTAGCTGAAATAAGTTTTGCAGGTGCTGCCTTTCTCTTCCTTGACTAAAAACAAAATCAAATTAGAGAATGGTATTCTGGATATCATTCTTTTCCTGGGTGCCTGATTAAGAAGGCAGATAAATCCACACCAGCAGGGTGTGTCTGGTATAAATCAGACTAGTTTAGCTGCTGTTCTCCATTCCTTACAACTTCTTGAAGCCTTCAAATTTCATATAGAACCCACTTCTTCCTGAATGAATAGTTAAAAGAGCTAGTTAGATGGAAACAATATTTAAAAAGGAGAGATGGATTCTAGAGCATTTTGTGTGAGCGTTGACACGTTTCATTTGTGTTTGATAATCAGTTACACCCACAGAGATGGGAAGACTTCTGCCATGAATCTCTCCTAAGCAGCAGTTTGTACATGAGCATATTCAAACAGCACATGCCTCAGCATTTCAAATACAGAGCTCATTTTCTAATACAAGGTTCACCTTTGCTACAATATAATTGTAAGGGGATATGTGTCTACCCTGAGAACAACACAAACTGCTTTTCCTTGCCTTCATTTTAATATGCCAGAGTAAAATAGACACTGAGATGTCTCAAACACAGCATGACATTTGGCTCATTAGGTCTGGGAAAACTATCTGCTGGGCATGAAAGGGTTTGGGAGGAAGGGAGATGCCAGAAGTAGCATGGGCAACACACAAAGAAAAAAGATTACATAATTGGCAAGCCTATGAATAGATGCCTTTAATGGCTACATGCAACATCAAGCAGCTGGATACAGCTTGGCATTTCTCTGGATTAATCCACTAATTGACCAAAGGATAGGCAAAAAAAAAAAAAAAAAAAATCACTAGTCTTTAGTTTGGAGGGTTGTGCAATACAGCAACTCTTTTGGTATACCATCAACACCAATAAATGTTTATGGAGACAGAGGGAGAAAGAGAACCTGAGTTCATAGTAGAAATAGTGTGGCAGGGACTATGTTAAAGTTTGGTTCACACTTATATCAGTCAGGTATTAAAAACACTCAGAGAAGGACGAGTGTGGGACAAAACACAGATTTTGAGACAACAGGAAGTTGCCCCAACACTTCCACTGTTACTAGGAATTGGCATGATTTGCAAAGCACTCAAAAGAGTTTAGGGGAAAGTAATAAAACAGGAGAACAGGCAGAGGCTCAGTTATTTTTTCACACACTGTTGCTAAACATCACATAGAGCGCTAATACCACAGGTAAGATAACACAAAGAGAAAGAATATCCAATGAGATGAATTAATGAAGTTTAGGAGTAGATAAGCTCTCTCCCCATTTCTGTAAGTGTAATTCTACATCACCATGATATCACTTTTTAAAATTTCTTTTTCCTCAGTCTCAAACCTGTCATTTAAAAGTGTGCAAGTTTTTTTTCCAGCTACAAATTCAGTCCCACTCATGCCCAGTGTAAGTTGTCCATTTGCACAGCATGCTGTTCCAAATGTGATTTATTAGTAAAATACATGCTTTAATGACTTGCCTTGTTTCTTAATTTGTAAGCCTGAGTTAATAGAGGTTTTTCTCTGTTAAAGTTTTCCGGATCTTATTGTCTTGTATGAGCAAAACAGTGGCCATTAATCAATGAAGCTCACTTAGTTGCACCAAGACCTCTCAATTGTTCCAGGATTTGGGCAGGCAGCAGCTTCTTAGGACCAGCCTTAGCTGCCTCCTGCAGAACTGCACACAAGATGAGCTGGGACTCCTGTCACCTTCATCTCCTCCCCTTCAAAGTGAACAATATGGCAATAGGGCAGCACAGGGCAGATGGACACACCAGTCTGAGAGGCTCAAATGAGGGTAAGAGGAAGCAGACCCTGTTTTCCATGCTCCAGAGGGGTCATTCTCTCCCTCTGTAATTCTAATTTAAACCATGCCTGTTTATCTTGAATTCAGGGTTGTGGAAGCAGTGAGAAAAGCTCCACCTCCCACCTCAACCACCTCGTACACTGGGACAATCTTAATGTTCAACCTGCTTTTACTGAACTGCCAGAACAGCTGTCTGAACCATATCAGCATTTTGCACGCATTGTAAACTCAGGGAAAAGAAAAATAAGTTAATTGAAAACGTGCTGCAGTTTGTGCCAGTCTTATTCATGTCACACTGAAAGAATTCCCACCCCTGACAAATACTTCTTCAAGTATTTACAGTTTATCTGTGGGACTCAAGATTTTCATTACATAGAAAGTGTCAGTTTTTTTACAAATGCATGGAAATCCAAAATTTCCTACTTTTTTTTTTTTTTTTTTTTTTTTTTTTTTTTTTTTTTTTTTTTTTTTGTTAGTGCAATAGATTTGAAAACCCAGGAAGATGGTTATGAAGTAAAATTTAATTAAGATTAGTTTGTCGTCTTGTGCAGGAGGGTAGAACCAGGTGACATTACTGAGTACAACAGAAAGAAAAATATTTTTGCTTAACAATTTGCAATTCAGTTATTTCCTACTTAGTCAAATTAAAACTGCAGCTTCATGACTTCACTGGTGTTACAGTGGTTACTGATGAAGCACTAACAAAGGGTCCATTGCACAACCTGCAGAACACTACAGCAACCCTTCTGACAACTGGTGAACTACTCGGACATCTAACCCATGTTATGGAAAAGAAAAACAGTGAAACAACTAAAAAAGCCCCTCCAAAACATACTGTCATAAACCATGAGACTGCTCAGGTGACTGGGATAACTGGAAACCACCTCAGACCACCACAGGTTTCCCTAGCAGTTATTACATTACCAGATATTAACCTCTCATCAATGGATCATAAATCTCTGCCAAATTTCCTCTTTTCCCCTTTCTTAAGCACCAAAAAAATTCTCTAGTGGGCTTTGCTATTCAGAATTTCCCATTCCTTCAAATGAACCAACCAACAATGCCAACAGTCCTATAATTAAATTCACAGTATGATACCAAAGATTTTGCTAAAGGAATGAGATCTGAGAAGTTGTCCATACCAAAACTTCTCAGTCAACTATGAACTGTTCTACAGTTATGGTTGGTAGAACTTGCCAATCTTCTTTTTAATGTTCCTCCTAATCCTATTGGAACATGAAAATATTGAAATATTAAAAAAAAAAAAAACCAAACCTATATCAAAATCAAGTTTTTCTGATGGGTCTCAGAAAGATGTCCAGAAAAATAAAATTTAAAAAAACCTAAAATTGAAAACCAAGTGATTGATTCAGAGGATAAAAGAGTTACAATTCCAAAATGGACTAATGGTTGTCATTAGCATTTATAGTCTTCCAATAATCAATAGGAAAAGATTCACTGCTGGAACCATAAAAGACTACAATATTTTAATGACTACAGAATAATTCCCACATGTAAGCATATATCCAAACTTTGCTCATTTACAAATTGGAGAGCAGCAGAGGAAGATGAATGGTGGGCTCACTTCTGCTTATTAGAGGCTTTTTTTGTGTCAATGTATCAAAGGCAAAGAAACTAAAATCCAGTAGATGTGGGTCTCTAGGGAGGACAGCGAGTCAGGGATGTTCTGATGAAAGTTGTTTTTTTTTTTTTTTTCCATAAAAATTGGATTGCCTGAAGGAATGTATGAACCAGTTTAGATGAGAAGACCCTTTCTGGTTCAAAAAGGGAAAGGGGGAGGGGGTGAAAGAAGCCCATTTTCTTATACCTCTAAATAAGTAAAATCTGTAAAAATTAGAGCACTTAACTGGAACACAGAACACCTCACCCAACTTCATCCCAGGAATCTCTCCTAGCCACAAAGCTGCAAAGAAAGCTTGGCTTTTTTTTTTTTTTTTATATATAAAACAGAATTAAAACAAAGAAAGTAAGAGACATCGAAGTAAACCAGCTGAGTGCTGGACATTGCGCTCACCTTAGATGTGAAAAATTAAGTCTCCAGTACACCTAATCAAGATAAAGTCAGTCCTTTAAAGTTCAAGCAGGTACCCTGCTAGCTTGGGTAATGACTACCCTGATAAATATAAGAACTGGTCACGTGCTTTTCATGGAAAAGTTTGAGGTTTCCTGAGTGCATAATAACAATGATAGCAACAAAGTCTTGAAAAACACCAGCAGACAGAAGCACCTAAAGGTTCACTTTTCCACCATCATTGGTATGCACACTCAGTGTGAGTCATACTAGAGACTGCAAAAGTCCTACAAAACACACTTCAAATTCATATTAGAGGGGCAATTTGGCTACAAGCTTCAAGGATGGCTTTATGTCAGTTCTGGTTTCAGACAAAACTACTTTTGCTGTCATTTCACTTTGTAAGAAGGCAGAGAAAAAAGGGACTGAAGCACAAGGTAAGTGCCTGCTGTGCAGAGCAACCCCCCCCCCCCAACACACTCCACTGGTTTTCCCTGCTGAAACCATGGTCCATTAGGAAAATTAAAAAGAAAACCCCATTATTTCACTACTTTCAGATGCCAGTTTTCTTTGCTTCCACTCAGTGCAGAATACCAACATATGGAGATGCTTTGAAACACTGACACTGTGGTTTAATTTTTCCCAAACAGACTGAGCCAATCCACTGAATGCCTCCACACTGGAGTAAATAGAGAGCAGATTCAGAGTAGTGAGAGGAGATGCTCTTAATTTTTAAATAGGCTCAGCTGAAGTAAGACCATCATCCTTAACTAGTCTAATTAGAGTATAGGATTCAATTTGGAAAGTACATTTTTAATAAACATATGTTGAGGTGCATTGCATTCTTCTTGAAAATGCTTCAGAAGTACAATTACACTTTACAGATCTGTGAAAAAGAGCAGATATGCCTCATCTTTGGAATGGTGTAATGTAAAGTTTCTTTCTGCTCTAGACTAGCACAAACAACAAGATTAAAAGCATTTCTGAAATAATCCAGGATGTACACAATGTTGTCATTTCTACAGCCAGTATCACGTTAAACCTCACCCAGCAAAATAATTAGCTTGGGTTCTGTGCTTGTGTGCACAGTGTTGGTTGTGGGGCCTTTTAAAAAGCACTTCAATGTGAATCAACAGATCTAAAGAAGAACATAAGATGCTCACGATATCAGAGTAGCCACTTTGAATCATGCCTAACATAAGCTTCCAATAGCTTGCAATTGTTAAGGGTTTTCAATGTCTGTGAAAAGACAGAATGACTGATGATGATTCAGAATTAATTGCAACTTGGTGTCATGACATGCCATAAGTAATGCACTAATACCAATAGAGCAAAACCTTTCTTTTTTTTGTATCATGTACATGCATACAAAAATCTCCAGGGGAAAAAAAAAAAATCTGTCTGAGCAGTTTTTAATTTAAGAGGCAAATATTGTGTTTTGTATAAATATTCTTCTCTTTTGACTCTACCCCCAACAGCTCAGCCCACCAGAAGACTAACACACCAAAAATTCTCTTTATTAGAGTGCTTGCTGACATGAACTAAATTGTCAAATTAATGATAAAATCCTTAGGGAACCAAAATCACTACATGGGCACAATCCCCGTACAAAGGAGCTTTAGCTGAAGACCAAAGCAGCTAGCATTACTTAATAAACTATTAATGTTACAATTTCTAAAACATGTCAGTACAATGGTACATTGTATACATTTCCTTGCGAGAATTTCACCAAGCTGAGTTCCTCTGAGACTGGAACAGTGCTTTGGTACAGTTTATCATCTTTAGAGAGATACATAGATAAAGTAGAACACTTCATCACCCAGAGTCTTTAGTTTTAAAAATTTAAAAAAGATTTTTATGTTTCATCAGATTAAAGTTGGAGCTGAAACATACATAATAAGTTTACATACTTTAATAAAAGCATTTAAAATTTCTCAATAATTGCTAGGTGTGGGGACTATTAATTTGGGAGAAAAAAACCAATGATTGGATGTGTTCCATTTCAGAGTTGATTGATTTCCCTCTGGAGTCAGTGTGAACAATACATTCAATAACAGGTTGAATATTGAGAGAATGAGGGAGGATGCAGTACCGTTCACACAAATGTTGGAATTTTACTTTTAAGTTTTACTTTTTTTTTTTCAATGATACTACTTTAAAGCAAAAAAAAAAAAAAAAAAAACAAAACAAACAAACAAAAAAAAAAAAACAAACAAACAAAAAAAAACAACAAACCAAAAACCCACAAACAAACAGAAGCCCCCCACCCAAAAAAACCCCAACAAAAACCACAAAACTTTTCCTCCCCTCTTGCTCTGTCTTACTCTGAAATGATCTGACTCATTAATATTTCCAGCTCTAGGTAAAATCCTTGTCAAACACTGAAGGGAATCATGAAACTACTCATTGTTAAATGTCCTTTTCACATTTTAAATTCTTTTGGCATTTACAAGCGTATAAAGTGTTCTTCATTACCCACTGTACAATACTGGGAAGCCACCAAGACGATAATTTTGATAAAATGTACCAGGTTAAACTGAAGATGAGGATTTGGTTCTGCAGTTCTAAAGCAGATGCACAAGCAGCAGGACCGAGGGAGCCCCTTTGATCTCACCTGCCTTTCATGTATAATTGACAGCTGTAATTTGGGATGGCAGAGAGGCAGCTGAGGCGTTCTGCGAGATGCCTGCGTACAGAGCAGCAGCATCTGCCCGGTGCCCGCTGAAAGGAGAGCACCGGGGGATCGGCACTGCGGGCAGGAGCGCCGCACAGCGCAGCGCTCACGCACAGAAGGGCACCCGCACTGCTGCAGCCGCCCTTTGGGCGGCTCCGGGTCACTCCTTCCGCCCAGACACGGGAAAAGTCATGTATTGTGTCAGGAAACACCCAGGAGCAGGGGAACAGAGACAGGTTTCTTTACGGAGAACTGTTTTTTCCCGAGAAACATCAGCTGAATACCCCAATGTGAAAAACACGGTTCACTTTTATGTAAAAGTTATGAGTTTAATAAAAATAAAATAGACAACTAGGAGAAAAAGAAAGTTTTTCGGCCAAGGTGCTGATATCAACAAGATCAGCACACCATCTCTCTTCAGATCCTTTGTTTTAAGGACTTCTGTATTACAATACTTAAATAAGCTTATGCATGATTCAAATATTCATTTTGGTTTCAAGACCCCCCTTAAATATACAGTTTATTTATGGGACCCCATGCAGTCTGGGGGAACGTTGTAAATCTGTCTTCCAAAGATTCAGACTCTACAAGGCTCAATTGTTCTTTTATCT
>VZUI01045959.1:0-45183 GCA_013401135.1 Cettia cetti | reverse complement strand
GGAGAGGAGAGGAGAGGAGAGGAGAGGAGAGGAGAATGAATAGTAAAAATATTCCCATGTACTTTAGGTTAGGGACCTGTTAACATCCCAGCCATGGCTCTCTTAAGTGTTTGACCCTGGTTAAAACTGGAGAAACATGAAACAAATCATCTCAACTGCCTGGCCAAAATGAGTTTGACCTTTAGCTCACTCTGAATCAATTCAGACTACATAATCAGGATCTCAAGCTACAAATAAATAAACAAGTAAAATGTGATGACCCACAATTATCTGTGCCTTTCCCACAGTGCCAAGGAGCCTTTCTGGATGACCCTGTCCAGTTCTCAGGAACTCATTTGTAGTACTTGTGGGGTAAGTGGAAACAGCCACACAGAGAAGAAAGGAAATGCTGTGAAGGAGGAGATAAGGTGGGAGAACTCTAACAGAGAAGCAGGGTGTCAGAGTTCAAAACCAGCACAGTTTTTCCAGAAATGGAAGTAGATCTCTGGTTTGAGGCTACTGAAAATAATAGTGTAGATTTTGAAATGCATGGACTTAATAAATTACCTAATAATATTCCCATGTTCGTCACTTAATACTTTACAAAGTCACGAATATTATAATTAGGGAGAGGGGGAGAGAGAGAGAGAAGAGAGAGGAGTATTTCTGTAAGCAAAAATCACTTTCTTAGAATGTCTGGAGATTTTTCCCAAGATCCTGGATGATCTAAGACTAAATCCAAATTAGGAAAGCAGCCTACTGGGAGAAAACATAACTGAATCCCAACAATAGTGCCCCATAATGCCAGGATAAAAAAATATAGTAACTATTAAATAACTTGAGGAGTTTCTTCCTTTGGAACTTCTTAGATTAAGCTAAATATTTTTATAAATGACATATAAATTTTATTGGGAGTTTTTCAAAACTAAAACACAATGAAATTATGAACTCAAACCCAAAAGCAGATGTTGAAATATTTCAGCTTGCCACTGGGTGATTAAATAATTACTGTGGGGCTGCATTACACAACACCGAGATGGTTAAGTTTCACTTAAAAAACTTACTATTACAGTTGAGTTAAAGTCGAGTGGAGGCACAAAGACCAACTCTTCAGGAGATGGTGCAGCAGCTCAAAATCCACAGTAAATTAGAGGAGGATGAAACTAAAGGCTTCACTTAAACTCACAGTGAACCCAGTACATGAAAATGTCAAGAAGTGTTGTTTAGCTTAGAATGACAAAAGAATGGGAAGCTGTGTTTAAAAAGTGTCAATGTTTCTTCTGCGTAACACAGCACAAATTTTGTAACCCTGGCATTTTTAAAGGATGTAAGTATTAATTTGCAGTCCATTATGATAAATTCAAATGCTGCACACTGTTCAGCAAAGGATGTGTGTGCAGTGGAGTGAGGGGAGAGACAGGTGAATCTCTGAGATGCATGCCTCTGAGACCCTTGCCTTTTGGTGGACACCAGAAGACAAAAAAGCTCTTTCAACTCAAAGCCAGATTTTATTAAAATATAAACTAAAATAAGAAGTATTTTAACCAGACAATACTAAGAATAACTAAATAAGACAGAACAGAAATAAAATTCTGTATAAGCAAATCTGTTTCATCTATCATATAGTCACAGGCAAATTCTTGCTTCTCTGCTTGGCTGCTGCAATCCCAGTAGGGTTTGATTTACACCCAACTCATTCTCATCCCTAAAGAGTTTCTCCCTGCCACAGCAGGGGTTGGGTTATGGGTGACCCAGGTCACTTACTCATTCCAGTACTATCTCTGTAGGCTACAGTTCCTTCCTTTTTGTCTCTGTCACCCAGAGACACTTTTTTTTCTTGCCCTGGCCCAGTGACCATCTCCCAAGCCTCTGGAAGCACAACCTGAGTCCACCACTCAGCTGAAAGGCACAGAATGTTACAGGCAGTCTGAGAACAAGCTGTCCAGAACGTGTCCCACAATCTGTTTGTATTTAGTTTTAGAATCTGGTATTTGGACTACAGAACTATACTGCTTGGTAAGATGACAGCTTTCTGATTTAATGAGTACAAAAGTATCATTTTTTTGACTATAAGAGAGAAATGTTGTTTCCTCTTTGTGACTCCATTGCCAATATGAATTAGTTTTTAATGCTTACGAGTGTTTTTTTCCTCTAAGAAACTCTTCAGATAAAGTCTTTTAGAAATCTGAAGACTTTATTTAATCTGTGTTTAATATTTAACAGCTTTTATATGAGCACAATACATTTTGACTTTTCAGTGGGTACTACTTTTATAGCAGCAAATTAAGGGAAAGGTTTAAGAGCTTTCCTCTCCAAAGGGGAAGCAGTTTCACTTTTTTTTCAAACCAGCACAAAGAAAATTTCCTGAACCAAGAAAAACAATGCACATGTATCTGATGTTCATACTGGCAGCTTGGAGATGATGAGAGAATTGATCAGCACCAATATTCTGTCCATGAAAGGAGGAACTGAACTAAAAATTCAGCGACAGAGAGGTCTCCCTGCAGTAAAGACTCACCACATGCAACATCCAGGAAGATATCTTGGATCAATAACATCTAGGTCCAGTTCAGGCCACTTAACTACAAATAGTAAATTACAATAAAAGCTGTATTTTTTTCTGAATAAATTGGTTACATATATTAAAATTATTTTCTTTCTATTGTAGATTACCTCAGCAATTATCTGTAACTGTTGTTCAGAGCACAGACTAGAGCCAATACTACTGTGTATCAATATCCTCAGTGAGACATTCTACATGCAGTATTTTAAATTAAAATAAATAGACTTTCCATGACATCATTCACATAAATATTCCAATATATGAGTTGAAAATAGTGTCCCAAACTGGGAACATATTTGTGCAGTCACCAAAATTATTTGCAAAATCTAGTATTCATTCACACAGATTTCCATTATAAAGGAAAATTATAGTATTTCTATATAGGAACAAGATCACTTTTGCCATCTGATGAAGAGATTTGCATATCTACAATCAGGAATGTCATAGATGGAGAACTCAGTCTCACTAACATTTTGCTTAATGAATGGACAAAACTTCTGTGTTTTCTGAGAATATATCTGGAATTTCTCAGAGGATTAGTTGAATAAGGTACCAGAATTATTTTTAAATAGATTATGAAAAAAGACATTAGAGTATGAAAATGACCATGAATTGTAACAATCTGGTTATTTCACTGTTTTGTAGAGTCATTCAATATGAAAATGTTGTGTACCAAGTCCAAGTAATTAAAAGGTATAAAAATGGACATATGGTGATAAAGTCTCATGATAAATATAAACAAGAGACTCAGGAAACAAATACTGAAAAAAAAATGAAAAAGAGCTATCTGTACAGCCATCTGGTTAAAAGCATTAGTCATGTTTAGAATAAATCCAGACTCTATGATCAGCTTGAGCAAACAGCTAACCTGTGCTCCAGGCAAGCATGTTGTAATTGAGTAAAATGGCACATGGGGATAGATTAGAGAAGCTTCCACTTTTCTTGCACCTAATTCTGTCAATAAATCCATTGTGACAATAGAATTAATAAATAAGTAGCAGTTTTAGCTTAGTAAAAGTCATATTCTTTACTAGATTTTTCTTCTAGTGACGTTCCACTGTGCAAATGTGGTTTTCTGTTAGAATGAAAAATGAAAGTTGAATACAATTGTCTTACTATATACACAAAGAAAATCTACACATTGAAATGGAAAAGATTTCAATAATAAAAGAGGGAAATGAAGCCACACATTTAAGAAATGTCTTTATAATCAGTTAAAACCTCAAAATCCTTAAATTGCTAGAGAAATTTTATTCTCTCTTTGATTTCACTTTAATAATTTTAAAGTCAGAAGGTTCTCTTTAGACTTTGCTTTCTAGCATTTACCTTATCATCTCAGCCTTTATGTGACACCCTCATGTTTCCGTGGGTATTGTCAAAGACAAAATACAGTCACATTGCTGACTGCTTCTGAGCCTGGATTTGCCATCTGCATCTGACATTTGCCTGAGCCTTTGCAGTGTATTGCCAGTCAAGCAGAGGTGCAAACTGAGATCCTGTGGTCAGAAACATTGGTGCTTTTTCAGAATGACTATCCCATGAGGGTGGAATGGACATTATACTTCTGGTTTTAAGACCAAGCTCAGATATCTGTGCAGCACTGCACAATGTAGATGTTTTGTTTACTTTCCACAGTCAGTGAGGAGAGAGGTGCTTTGTTTCCCAAACCTAATCCACATTATCTGTCTTCACGCTTATCTCAAGATGAGTTGAATCACCCTCTCAAAGACTGTGCTTCACCCTGGGTCCTCCAGGGCTTTCCCAAAACTTAGGAAAGCTTGTCCCATTTGAAAGAAAAGGAAATCATGTGCAGAAAAAAATTATTCCTTGCTTAGAGTGAGTTGGAGCAGAGCTCTTTGTAGTAAGATGCTCTGGAAATTCAAAGTGTGGAATATTTTTAATTAGACAAGAACACAGGAGGGACCTATACAGATCAGCATACTGGGGTGACATGTTTTGGCCAGCTAAACAAAGAATATGGACATTTGTTTCCCCTTATAAAAATGTCCAAGTATTGTAGATGTAAAATTCAGGCAAAGTGTGATCTAATGTTTTAATTTCCTACTTGACAAATTGATTTTTGTTTAGTCTGACTAGCCATTCTGCCAGTCTTTAAGACTGCTCAAACCAATGGTTTATAGTCATTATTGAAACTTTTTCTAAACCAACACTACAGAAGAGAGAGTAAAGCTTTTTATACATGCCAGTGTGCTATAACATGTTCTTCAATAAGTGAAGAAAAATAAGAGGCCCATTTAAAAACTGAAGGGTCCCAAAGAAAATCTTTGCTAAATGTTAAAAGTATTTTTGTTACACACTTGCTGTAATGAAAGAATCAGTAGTACTGAGTTCTCCCTTATGGGTAACTTGTTCTAAAAGATCAACACAACACCATGTGGCATCCCTTTTAATGACTGCACAAATGACTCACAGAGAGTAAACTTATCCTCTGAACGCAGTAAATTTCCCCAATGCCTACATTTTATGCTGCTTTCTAATGAGAAATAAATCAAAACCATTAAATTTTCAAAAGCATTTATTCTTATTCAAATACAATGTTAATGTCTCATAAATACATAATTCTATTAGAATAATTCCACCTGATCTAGTGGGTGACATCTCTGCCCATGGTGAGGAGTTGGAACTACATGATCTTTAAGGTATCTTCCAACCAAAGTCTTTCTATGATTCTAAGAATTTGCAATTTGTGAATTGGTTAGGGAGATAATAAATGTCCTTTGAAGCTTCATGACCACATGGCTCAGTAAGGGCAGATATTCTAGAAGGGAGATCATGTCCTCTTACATATTTAAATCTTTCTAAAATCAAGGAAAATATTTATCAGAGAAGGAAAATTAATTGACATTATTTATTTAGATTCTTAAACTGCATTTCATAGTATTCCTCACATTGATAATGAAAGTCAGAAGGATCAAGGTGAGAAGCAGTTTGTTGATATGGACTGAAATCTGTCTAAAAATGTGACTGCTGAGGTACAACAAATATATTCATAAGGTTGTATGGTTGCCTATGTGTAGCAGGTCTGGGGAGGGTGATAAACAGCAAGATAGCAAAATTATATAGGTCAAGAAAATCCATGCCAAACTAGGACCAATATGGGGAAATAGGCAGCGTAGTGAGGTGGAAAAAAAGAAATTCAAAACAACAATAACTCTGGATGCAGTCATAAATTACTAATCACAGCTCTCTAAGGATCACTGCATAACAGAGATGAGAATCAGAAAGTAAATATGAGGCTACAAAAGGCTGGTGTGAAGAAAAAAAAAGGTTGTAAGCCCAGTATAAATCGAGCTATGTCTGCTGTGCTAGGAATACTGTCCCCAGGTTAGCCTATCTCAAAATATAGTTATTCTAAGGGTACAGATGGGAGTAATAAGAAAGGTTAGAAAGAGAGTCAGAATTCTGCACTAAGAAAGTACAGAACTGGAATTCTATGCTTTACAGAGACTTCCTAACCTACATTGTCTTATCCAAGTGAAGATTGGTGGCAAAGAGGATAAATGGAATTTAGTCTCACAAATAAGTGTGCTTCTCCTTTTCATGCTTCTGACACAGATTGTGGAGGAGAAATATGTTTTGTAAACAAATAAAACAATGTGATGATCTATAAATATTAAATACATTCTCATAAGGGAACCAGAATTTTTTGATAAAGAAGGTGCATTTTGTCTTCTGATGAACACTTTATAATTGTCCCTAAAGTAGCAGGCACCATGCAGAGCAGCATTAAGAATGAAATACAAGTCACCATTAGGATTTCCTTATGAAATAGCTGCCTGTTTGGGAGATTCCCTGAAGGTGAAGAGGGTGAAGAAACCAAATTTGGACCATGCAGACCAATGATGACAGGGACCTGAGAGATAATCATAAAAAGGTTGCACTCTGCCACTTTTTTTTACACAGAGCTGATCTTTTATATTTGAGCTAGATTTTTCATCCCCCATGAGCTTTCCAATACTGGCATACACACTGTTCCCTGCCCCTGGGTCATGTCTCTGTCAGCATTCCAAACAGAGTGACTAAGCTGACAAACTCTGGAGCTGACAAACTCCCTAAGAAACTCACAGGCCCAATTTCCTTTTTAACTTCTCTTTCTAAAGCCTGCTTGTCTTCCAAGCCACTTCAGTTTGGTTTACCCTCACACTTGCCCATTAAAAAAAAAGAAGCCAACAAAGGTGAAGATATTTTGTACGGATGGTCATACTGTTCACATCAGGGGGAATAAATCAACTACAAGAGATCTTAGGGGGAAGGCATGGTGGGTTAGGATCCCTACTCTGGATGCCATGAGCTGGAAAGGCACACCAGTGGCTGAAAGTTGCTTTTCTTGCTCTAGTATTGTATCTTGACACTTAAGTCTGTAATTTAGGAGGAGCAAATCCAGGCTTTAGTTCCTATTTTCTGGCATCATATAATTGTTCAATGGAAAATGAAGCTTCTCCTGAAAGCAAACCCAGCTACATTTGGGTAGAACTTTGGGGTAATTCTAAACTAGTACTGCTTAATCTTGTTCATTTTGCATTCATTTTATAGTGAAAGAAAAGTAAAATGAAACACATTCCTTTCCCCAGACCAAATTTTCAAGCCTTCCCTCCCTGCATGTTCCCTATTTCTACTTCAAGTCTCAAATAAGTAAAATAGCCTCCCCTGTTCCAGAAGAGCAATTCTCCTCCCCAGCCTGAATCTTCAGATTTAGATTACAAAATTAACTGGGACGAAGACAGTATAAATGACATGGAAAATCTAGTAAGTACATTAATGCTAGGACTGGCTACAAAACATCTTTATGCTACATCCCTTCTGTGCTTCATTTCCCACTGCTCATTCTGCTGTTAACATTTGGCCTATGCTGCTCAGAAAGTGCCCATAGTATCTGAGAAGGGCTCCAAGCTTTAATAATTTAGTTATTGGTCTGAACTGGCACAAAATGTGGCATAAATGATGGCAGAAATAAGACCAAAATAGGTTTGATGGGTTTAATGGAGTGCTTGTGGACAAAAGTTGTCTTAACACAGAAAAGATTTTTTTTTTTTTTACTAGCTTGACAGCAAAATGAAAGACTGTATATACAGAGGATGGAGTTAACAGGGACTGATAATGTAAAGTGTAATGCAATAGATAAAACCACAGCTACATGGGGAAGAGCCTGAGGAGATCCAGGACTGTGTAACACTTTGGGCTTTGTTGCTGGAGGTGCTCTGCTTAGTGGCAGGGAATAAACAGGCAGAGACAAGTGTGCCCATAAGCAGCCCTTTGCTGCAAGCCACAATTATATACTCTTTTATTCCCACTGGATCATGGGACAGAACAGAATTGAGCAATCCATCCCCTGTCCTTTGACTCAACTGCCCCACAGGAGTGGTGCAGGCATTTGTCTCTGTGAGCAAGAGCTGCAAGGGACATGGGGACAACGGTGAGCTGCAGACTTCAAAAGCTCCCAGGTGGAATCAGTGATCAGGCGTCGTATGGCCCAAGACAAATGTGGGCAATGCCTCTGATCTGTCATATTTTGCTTTCTCTTCTCTTTGTGAGTTTTTGTTTTTTGGTGGGGATTTTTTTGGTTTGTTTTTTTTTTGTGGGTTTTTTTGGTTTTTGTTTTTTTTAGGGAAAGTTCTGGCTTAATTTCTGAGGGAAGTTCCAATTTGTTTTGTGGGAACTCCTACATATAAGGTTACCTTATATAAGTATAGTTTGATGTCCAGGTTGCAAGTTCATCCAAAAAACCCCAAAATTTTATCTCATATATTTTTTTAAGCGAACCTGCTCCACATATAGATTACTCTGCAGAGAGACTTCCCTCTTACCTTTTTCCCTTGAGTAGGAGAAGCAAGAAATAGTATTTCTAGCTTTAAGGAATTGCAACACATTTCTCTAGTTTCAGCTGTGACTCCCTGAGCTGCAGCTTCGGGACAAGCAGTACCCAGCCTCCAGCTCCTGGGTGACTCTGCAGCTTTGGAGCAGTACCAAAGAGGCTCAGCAATGCTTTTTCAGGCATGAAATCCTCCTGCATGCCACAGTGAGCTGAGAGAAGAAAGGTGTGCTTTGAAGGAGGGAGTTCTTTAGATCTATCTCTTCATAAATCATGGTTTCAGCATATTTTATTCTTCATAACTATCAAAGTAAAAAGGAAACAGAATAATATAATAATCTGTCATTCAGACTGAGAATGTTGAAAAAATTTACTTTGGTAAAATACCCCATCCCTGCTGTGGCACATCACCTCAGCAGGCTGGATGGAAGGTGTAACCAATTTGAAACACAGAACTTCAAGTGACCCCTGTTTTTCTGCTTTTGAGTACCCTTATATTACTTTCCTCACTAAGCAACAGTTATGCAGATCTGACTAAACACCATGGAAACAATTTTGCTGAGGTTTCTCCCAGTGTTAATTGCACAACACCTATCTCTAATTGCCGGCAAGCAAAATTACTTTGAGCAACGACAACAACAATGACAACAAAAAAAAAAAAAACCTAAATCAAATTTGAGACAGTAATTAAAAGAATTGGAATGCTCAAGAAAAAAGCTTTCTTTTTATTTTTATTTTCTGTGGAGATAGAAAGCAGGGAAGAGATTCTCCTATTTATTTTAATTATGAAATACTATTTGGAACAAGACCTTAAAGAATGCTGGTTAGAAAAAAAACAACAAAGCAAATATAAAAATTAAAGACTTTTGTTAGCAGAAACCAAAACTATGAACTAAAAAGCTTCCAATAGAGAAAGCCTGGACTGATGGAATGACAATTACCTGTATAAAGCAACAATTTAATTGTTCCCCTTTTATAATGAGGGAAAGACTGTGGATGTTGTCTACCTTGACTTCAGTAAAGCCTTTGATACTGGGTCACACAGTGTTCTCCCAGAGCAGCTGGCAACCCATGGCTTGGACAGGTGCACTCTTTGATGGGTTAAAAACTACCTGGATAGCTGGGCCCAGAGAGTGGTGGTGAAAGGAGCTACATCCAGTTGGTGGTTGGCCGCTGCTGGGTTTCCCAAAGGCTCAGTATTGGGGCCACTCCTGTTTAATGTCTTTATCAATGATCTGGATGATGGGATTGAGTGCACCTGCAGTGAGTTTGCAGATGACATCAAGCTGGGTGGGAGTGTTGATCTGCTGGAGGGCAGGAAGGCTCTGAAGAGGGATCTGGACAGGCTGCATTGATGGGCTGGAGCCAACAGTATGAGATTCAGTAAGATGAAGTGTCACTGTTGGACATGAAAATGAAGAGCTTGACTCCAGATAGAAGAAAGATCAGAAAGGCTTTATTTATAATTTCACACAGCCTTTTTATAACATGCTGCACTAAGAAACCATATGATTGGTCAGAAAAGACAACACTTCTCTTCATTGGTTAAATAGTGGAAACTGTGAGACAGTTGTTATAAGAACTTAGAAGTACCACAAAAATTTACATGGATTTGTCCTTGAGACAAGAAATTTTCCCAAGGGAAGAAAAAATCAGCAGCTAACAGGCTGAAAACTTCACAGACTCAGAAAATCAGACCCACAATGAAGTCCTTCAGGTTGTTGTATTTGGGTCACAACAATCCCCAGCATCACTACAGGCTGGGGGCAGAGTCCTGGAAACCTGTCCAGAGGAAAAGGACCTGGGGGTGGTGGTCAACAGAGGCTGAACATGAGCCACTGTGTGCCCAGGTTGCCAAGAAGGCCAACGGCATCCTGGACTGTATAATAAATAGGGTGGTCAGCAGAACAAGGGCAGTGACTGTACTTGGGCTTCTGATTCAAGAAAAACATTGACACACTGGAGCGTGTTCAGAGAAGGCCAATGGAGCTGGTGAAAGGTCTGGAACAGAAACCCTTTGAGGAGCTGCTGAGGGAACTGATGTTGTTTAGACTGAAAGAAAGGAGGCTCAGGAGAGACCTTATCGCTCTCTGCTGCTACCTGAAATGAGGGTGTAGCCAGGTGGGGGTCGGTCTCTTCTTTAGGCAACCAGTGACAGGACAAGAGGAAATGGCCTCAAACTGTGCCGGGGAGATTCAGGTTGAACATTAGGAAGAATTTCTTTCCTGAAATGGTAGCCAAGCATTGGAATGGACTGCCCAGGGAAGCAGTGGAGTCACCATTCCTGAAGGTGTTCAAGAAGTGACTGGACATGGTACTTGGTGTTATCATTTATTTCACATGATGATGTTTGATCTTGGAGGTCTTTATCAACCTTTACCATCTTGTGATTTTATGAATACACAAGCATTCATTGAACAAGAGAATAGCTCAGGAAACAAAAATTTGACTCTTCACACACACTCCTACAACCTCCTGAAATGAGAAGAATTATAGGGCCTGTGCCTGGGACAAAATACCCTTCTTTTGCAGGCTGAGAATTCTGGCTATTTGAGTAAGTTGTTCTAGAGAATAATACTCCCCAGTTTGACTGTCCCTCAGCTTAATTTACATAAGTTCCTTATGCAAAGAATCCAGAAGGCAGCAAAAGAAAATCCCTCCCTCCCACTGCCAAATCTATGACAAGGTCCTTTATGCTTCATTGTGCTGTGCTTCAGCACAGGTCACAGCTGCAAGGTCACAGCAAGGTTACATGCAAACCCCAGGAATATTAATATTACCACACAAGAAATTCAAGAGCCAGTGGGTTTCATACATCAGTCATTTTTGATTTCTGTTTACACCAGAGCTTTAAAGAAACAACAACAAACAAGTTACGGTGTAGGATGAGTTCCTAGCCCTGACTGTAATAAAAGGTTTTGGAAAAGCTGAAAGATTTCATAGGAAGGGTTTGTGCCTCTGGGAAGCCACTTGCAAAGTAATTCTGGAGCTGTCCCCAGTTTGGCTGGAGAAATATTTTTGGCAGAAAGGTAGGACATATTCAGAGAAAAAAAAAAAAAAAAAAAAAAAAAAAAGTGGAAAAAGAAATATGGCAATGGGAACTATATTTGCTAACCTACAATTTCAAGCATATTTTGATGCCAAAATTGTTGAATGCTGCCCAAACTAAGGCATTATGAGGATCAGAAATGCCCATGACAAACAATGTTCATTGTAAATACTCAATGACTATGGAAACTAGGGTATTTTTTCAGCAACTGAATACCTAAATATAGCTTTAAATACAAATGTGTACAAAATCTAACCAGCTCAAAAGCTATGTAGAACCTAATCTACCACTCTTATCAATGAGAGGTAATAGCTGAACACATGAGTGATCTTATTAAATATTTTTTGCTTTCAGTACCAGTTATCTTCTTAAGATCAGGTCCAAAGATGTTACAACCAAAATATCAACAAATATTTATTAAAGTAGAAAGACATACAGAGAATCATGTAAAACTTCTAGAGTATTTGTAAACTGACATGCAAGTCAAATGAAAATAAACCTACTCCAAGCCCAAAGGCAAAACTGAGTTTCTTATTGATACAACAAAAGCAATGACTAACAAGCCTCTATTTTGGTCTTTCATTTCTAGAGCATATATTTTTGAAAGCTTGGCATTACTGAATTGCTCACAAAGCACTGAGAAACACTACTTGCCAAGGAACAGTTTGCTGCTGTGGGTTTGGGTTTTTTTCCTTTCTTTTCTCTTTTACTGATGAAATAAGCCTACATCAATGACCCTGCTATCTTGTAATCCTAGATGTGTTACCAGGCAACCATTATATGCAGGAGCACCTGGCTTGCCCCCCTCTAAAAATAACCCAAACCTCCCAAATCTTTTCACTCCATGCACTAATGAAAGTGGCATTTTTCTACTGCTAAATGCTTACTCAGGTATTTCCTTTAAAAATTCAGTGATAAAATGCTAGTTATCCTTTCCTGAAGGAATGTGATCAGTTAACAGGCTCTAACTGCCCAGTTATATTTTCATTCAACTATATACTTCAAATGAGGCTGTTTTTGGCAACTAAAGTAAACTATTTCGAAATCAGGAAAAATGTCAACAAATGTAGCATGAGTCAAAAATCTATGAGCTCTGGATGACTATGCCAAAAAATTTATTACAAGCCAAATATACTTTTTTATCCTCAGTGCTATACAAATCTGAAACAGTAAATTAGAATATAGAATCATAAAATTGTTTGGGTTGGAAGGAACCTTAAAAATCATCAATTTTCCAAACTCCCTGCCATGTGCAGGGGACACCTTCCACTAGACTGTGTTGCTCAAAGCCCCATCCAACCTTGCCTTGAACAGATCCAGGGAGGGGGCACCCACAATTTCTCTGGGCAACTTGTGCCAGTGCCTCACCACACTCACAGTAAAATTTCTTTCTAATAGCTAATCTAAATTTGCCCTCTTTCAGTTTAAAGCCATTCATTCTTGTTCTATCATTCCATACCCTTGTGAAAAGTCCCTTTCCAGCTTTTTTTTTTTTTTTTTTTTTTTTTTTTAGTGCCCCTTTAGGTACTGGAGGGCTGCAGTGAGGTCTCCCTAGAGCCCTCCCTCCTCCAGGCATAGCAGAGGTACTCCAGCCCTCTGACCATTATTGTAGCTGAAATTTGTATATTGTTTTCTGAGGTATCATCAAACAATGCATATTTAGCATTTAGATAATTAAATAAATAAATAAATAAAAAAAGACAGAGTATTTTTTTCTGTACATTTCCTTAAGGTAGATGTCATGTACTGATAAACTCCTGAATTTGGTGGATCGAGTACAAGAGTAAGCTGAAAGTGTAACTAACGATGCTAGAAGAAATAGCAACTAAATGGTAGCCATCATCCCTCATGGCAATGCAGGGAGTCTTACATACAAGGTGAACTTTGCAACTAAATGAAAGTCCTGCAGTTGATCACACATCATCCAGAGTTTCTACAGATAAACTCTAAAATTTAATGCAGAAGACACAAAATCCATTCCATCTGGGCTTGGCTGTGAGACTTCAGTCAGATTGGAAAGTGAGGTGCAGGAGGCTTTGGTGTACAACATCGATCACCCAACAACATGAAGCCAGTGTACAATTAGCAGCTACTAGCACAGCTGTTCTGATGGAGTCACAGCCGAAATAAATCCGGAACAAGCGGAGGAACTGCCACCTATGCTGGGGAAAAAAAAAAAAAAAAAAAATCGTAAGAGGAGAGCAGCGCTGTCATACATCATGTCTTTTGTACTCTTGAATTGAGCTTTTTCCATGGAAGAGTTTCTGGTTTTTTTCCATTAAGGAACCCTTTACCACCTTGATTTAGGATTAGCTACCAGAAGTTTCTAAATTTTGTAATAATATGGATTTTCATAGACTTCTGCAAGCCTAAACAAGGTGTCCTAGGTCACTATAGGATGGCTTCAATGCTTGATTCTATCCCAGCCTGAAAGGATAGGTAGAATTTTACAAAGCCAAAGAGGTTCAAAGCAACAAGCACCAGCTGCACCCCAGAGCAAGGAATAACAATGCAATAAGCAGAGCACAGGCTTAACAAAAATCTTCAAGAGAGTTTGCAAGGATACTTCAGAGGCAGTTAAACATGTCAGTGGAATAGCAAGAGGGACCTAAATGAGTGACAGTATACACTTGAAAGCAAATCTGCTTTATGGTAAGTTAAAACTCCAAGGTAGATTATTCAGCACAGAACAAAATTTTTGTTCTCTGAAGAAATTACACTGAAAAAAGCCCAAGAGGAATCACTAAGCACTCAAAGCTGCCATTTTTTTTTTCCACTGATGTGTTGGTTTTGCATGGCCTGGTTTTTGGTGGGGGGGAGCCACAGAACTGGCTTCTGTGAGAAGCTGCTGGAAGCTTCCACCATGTCCAGCAGAACCAATCCCTAATGGCTCTGAAGATGGACATGCATGCTGGCCAAAACTGGGTCAGTGAGAGAAGCTGGTAATGCCTCTGTGATAACATATTTAAGAAGAAATCAAAACAAAAGTAGTGACGCAAATTAAACTCCAGTCAGAGAAGAGGAGGAGGTGAGAACATGTGAGGAAAAAACATGGAGACACCAAGGCCAGTGGAGAAGGAGGAGTAGAAGCTCCTCCAGGCACCAGAGCTGAGATTCCTCTGCAGGCTGTGGTGAGACCATGGTGAAACAGCTGTGCCCCTGCAGCCCATGGGGATCCACATGGAATGCAGAGATCCACCCACAGCCTGTGGGGATGCACAGGGAATGCAGAGATCCACCCACAGCCTGTGGGGATCCATGAGGGATCCAGAGATCCACACATGGCCCATTTTGGGAGGACTGCTGCTTGTAAGATTGGAGAAATTCATGGAGAGCTGTGTCCCATGGGACAGATCCCATGGCCTCACAGGGGAAGGACTGCTCTACCAGATCAGCGGAAGAAAATCTCAGTGATGAACCAACCAAAACCCCCATTCCCTGTCTCCCTGCGCTGTTGTGGGAATGAGGGAGGGGTTGAGGTGTTTTTAAGGGCTTATTTTAGTTCTCATTATTTTAGTTCTCATTAACCTCCTCTGACTTTGTTAGTAATAAACTCACTTTGTACCTCTAAGCTGAACCTGTTTTTCCCCTGGAGTGTTTTCTCCTGGTCCTTTCCTCAACTCATGAACCCTTCATTAAATCTCTCCTCTGCCAGCTGTAACAGGGGAGGGCTGAGTGAATGGCTTTTGTGGATGCCTGGAATTTGGCCAGTGTCAAACCACTACAACTGGTCAATATTGTTTTATTTTTTCCCCCTAATTAGCACATCTTTTAAGTGGATGGGCTCCTCACTGAGGCATAAACATGAGCAAAATGGGATGTTTACAGACTGGGCTATGCTTGGAGGGGTTAACAGAATGCTCTGAGAAGCAGAGCTCTGCTGTGACCCTGGGGTACCCTGAAAGATTACAGCTGGCTAGAAAGGAAAAGTAGTTTTGACTGGAGGAACCTGGCATCTGGAAAAACACTGCATCCACTGTGTAGTACATGAAGTGTAAAAAATGAAAAATGAGAAATCTCTCTTTCTGCAGAAAAAAAATGCTCTAAAAACTTACTTATAATGAGTAATTTTTCAGCACCAGGAACTGTATTTCGTAACATGTGCTTTGCTGTCACTGAGCTCAGTGACAGCTCCTGATTCTCTTTAAATGACTAAACAACCCCACGAAGGACTTTCCTGCTCTGATTTTCTATGAATCTGTGACAATATTAGAGGTGACTGGCAAGGCCAGTTCTAAGCATTTTGAATTTGGTTAGACTTTCTAGCAGCTTAAAATGTCTTCAGTCAAGCTCTTTTGTCATGATTTTTGAGACAAGTCATTGAAATTAAAGAATCGTGAACACAACAGTAGGATATGTGTTCCTGAGGGGTTTTATTCATGGTAATACCTCTTTAAAAATTGGAGTTAAAGTATGCCAATTGTTATTTACACTATAAGAAAGTTATTTAACTGACTAACAGGAATACATTCTAATTGAGACAATAGTATAATTGTTCACAGTGACATTTTAATCTATGGTAAAATGCAGAAAATTTTAAGTGTATTTGTAGCTGAGCTGGAGATACAAAATTATATGATCGACAGGCATAAAATCTAATATGCAATTATCCATTAAATTTCTCAATACACAATTTTTCAATACACAGAAAAACAAAGCATTTACAGTCGTGGCACAGATTCTGTCAGACCATGCTAACAGTTGTCATACTGTGATATGACAGTACAGCTGAGAGAAGAGCTGGGCAGTGACAACAGCATCGCATCAGGTTGAACTAAACTTTCTTACATTTATGTTTTTCAGTAAGCCCAGGAAGCACAATTTTATCTTAGTCCCACATAGCTAAATACCAAATCATATTCCAGCCATACTCTAGAACCAGCAGTGCCTGCTTAGTAAAAGTATGACCCAGCCTGTTCTAGAAGCCAGCACAAAATACAGTTGCTTGCACCATTGTGTACCACAGCTTGGATTTCCCCCTGAGAAAGCAAGAGTATAGATCATTTCTGTAATGGAAAGCCTCTTGGACCCTTAATCAGACAGTCTGATATAGTGCCTCTGAGAATAGCAACTAATTTACAGTTTGAAGAAACTAAATTATATAAGATGTGCATGCATGGCACACACATACACAAAGCATATTCCATGGACATGGATCCCTATTTGCTGATCTAATATTTATCCAGTTATTGAGTTGAAGATCATCAGCATTGTTGTAAGAGTATACATTCATCTAAGTCAATCCACCGTATAATTGTAAAAGTTTCTCTAATTTTAAATTGATAATATTATTTAGAAAAACTCAAATACTATATTGTGTATATGACATGACAAAACTGTAATGTTTGGCTTACTGAAATCTAATACCTCTTTGTCTCTGTCCAAAGCATTAAAAGAGAATTTGCATGAGGGGTTTTTTTAAAAGGTTTTTCCTCTCTCTGACAGTATAAATCAGGACTTTCCTGCTCTGATTTTCTATGAATCTGTGACACTGTTAGAGGTGACTAGCAAGACCGGTTCTAGGCATTTTGAAATTGGTTAGACTTTCTAGCAGCTGGAATGTTACTTTCAGATATTGAAGGGAAGGAACAATCTGGTCTTTTTTTTTTTTTTTTTTTTGGTCTCCCTGGAATTTTTTTTTAATGCCAAAATTGTTTAAATGGCTTTGTATTTGACCATTTAAAGATGCTTTTGCAGATGGATGGCAACCTGGATTTTTTGTTCTTCCTCTCATTTATTATCACCAGTGTTGGTCAAATAAACCTTGGTAGCTGCATATTATGCAATTGATTTTCTGTTCATGGTAAATGACAAAGAGAAGAAATCACTTCTCTCTCTTGTTTGAATAAACTCTGAATATTGCTTGAGCAATGGCTACATATATAGATACAAATCTCTTCCAAAAGCATTAGCATTAGCTACCATCTGACTTCTGCACAAAATACTCTGATAAATAGGCGTTAATAGTTTCCAGTCAACTTTCAGTGCTTAAACAAATAGTGTAAATTGTAAAAAGCATATAAATGGAATCCTGTAAATCACTGTGAATGCTATGGAGGGCTGCAGATATATTTTAAATAAAAACTATTATACAGTAAACCTACTGATATTCCTCACACAGAATTTCCACTTTGTTGCTGTGATACGTGCTCAAATGCAAAAGTTTCAGCATTTATGTCTCTGTATCTAGGACACATAGGTAAACACATCTTCTCTTGTCTTCCAAACAAAATGTTGTGGTATTTATAACCCTATATAATAATTTGTTGGTTTTGCTTCTTTTGTCACTGTAAATCCAGATTTTTTTAATGAAGATATCTAGTGAAATACACAACCTGGAGCTTGTTAAAGCCAGGGCATGGTTTAGCTATGGTCCATTACCCTGCAAAGACAGGACAGACACTGGGGAGATGACATGCTGGCTCAGAAGCAAAAGCCACACAAAACTGTCAATACAATGCGTGGCCATCACTAACAAGTCTGCATAGATTTGGAGACTGAGCCTATCTCTCAACTCAATGTTCTCCTTTGTGTTAGGTGTTGTTAGGTGGGCATACACTAAGAAAACTGCCTTTAGCTAAAGGACAACATAGTTCAATTAAGCAAAAGCTCCCATAGGGGACAAAAGATTAAAACTCCTCAGATACATCACAAGTTTTGTACTTTCATCACTGAAGCCATCAGCTAGCCCCAATAGACTGATAGACTGGTATTTTTTAGATGCCCTGTATTCCTCTGAAAGGACAAATGCTGAGAATGCAAAAATATGAACTTTTTAAATACCTGTGTGTGAGCACACACTGAAGATAAAACTGGATTTATTAATGATAATTGTCCAATAATAGACATAATGACAAATATTAATATCTAAAAACCACAATGTGTCATGAAGAGAAGAAGGAAAAAAATAAAGAAAATGAGCCCAAGAAACTAGGCAAAAACAACAACTGTGTTCAGTGTTTCTAAAAGATAATACTGTAAGTTGAGAAAAAAAATACAGGATCCAGTTACTTGATGAAAGAACAAAAAGCTTAGTAAATTAAAGAGATAATGAAATGTTGTATCTCTCTGTGGAATGTTTTCCCCCTACAGAGACCCCTGGAGCTTGTAACCTTTTAGTTTAACCTTTCCTCCCTTTTCTGTCCTTATTGGCTGAGAGCCAAATGCCTTTCCCTGGGCAGGAGTCTAGATAAGGCCCTGTCCTCCTTTGTTCATCCTCTTTCCCCCCTGGAGACCTTAGAGAATAAACGTCTTGTACTACATCTGGGGGTCAGAGCCTCTTTTGGCATCTTCTGTCTTATCCCTGAAATATTCCTCCAAAGCCCTCTAGGATCTGAGCTAGCCAAGTAACTTCGGGGGGCTGCGGGGACATTATTTCAGTGAAACAAAAAATGGTTGTGATGTTAATCAAGCACGGTTACATGAGATGGTGTGAACCTGAGTGTGTGAAAATGAATAGCTAAGTGGAACAAACTGAGAAGTCCTGGGAGCAATCCAGGGTAAAACATACAAAAGAAGAGGTTTTTATGTTGTTTTTATATCTTTTATTACACAGATGCTGGTTACAAATGAATACAGTTGGCTTGTCCGTATCAAATCAATATGAAGTGCTTTGCTGATCTCTTCCACTCTAACCTCAGAATACTTAACCTTGTACTTCAAAACTATTAACTATTGCTGCATCCTGAATTCTTTCTCCTGCCAAGGTCCAAGTTAGAACAACTCATGTACCATATTTGGCTTTGATGTTACAAAGTTCAAAAAAAATGGAATCAGAAATGGGATAAATGTCACAATGGGATAGAAATAGCCATCCTAAGAGGGACAAAATTTCAGGAGAATGGAGATCTGGCACTAACTGCAGCAGATTTATTGTATTTCTATGTGGCCAAATCTATTCCATTTCTATTCTGAAACAGTCAGATACACAGATGGGACCTGTATGTTCTCCTATATATTAATAGCAGCCATCAATCTTTTGCAGAGCTGTCACATCATTAAAAGCAGAGAGCATTCAACAAAGTAGCATATCAAGAGCTCTTAGAAATGCAGATGAAGAAGTTTAGGACAAACACACAGCTAGGAAACTGCTTTTCAGTTTCAGACTCAACTAAATACAGTATTTCTAAACAGGCCCAGATTGCCTAACAAACATTCTATTTCAAGCCACAGTTTCTAATTCAAAACATTTCATTAACTGAAGTGTTGTCGCTACCAAGTTTGAATTTTCCTCATTCCACTGGTCTTGTGATACTATTTATGATTGTCACTGAATTAAGCCTAATATTAAATCATGCTTTGAAGCATGGAGTCTATGGCGTGGGTCCTCTGGCCTCAGGGGCTCCCTCAGAGAGCAGGGCTGAAGGAGCACCCTGCAGAGCAGTGTGAAGTGTTCAACACTGTCATTGTGAGAAATGGAGGAAACAGATGTGTTTTCCTGATGTGGTGCCAAAGGACAACGCTTGTGAGAAGACTCGCTTTCCCTGTAGCGTGTTGGAGAATTATTCCTGTGCTCTAGCCTTCAGTTTCTTACTGCTCTACCTAAGGGGCACAGGAAGAAGGACTAATAGCCTGTAAGTAAAAGAAAAATGCTTCTATTTTTGCATTTGTATTCTTACAAAACTGGGGAGGGATATCTTGGACCAGGTAAGAGATGGAAACAGGAACATGAAAGATGCCCTCCTTGGACAGATCAGTGGTCTGTCTATTCCTATTTCTTCTTCAGACAGTGGCAATGGGAAAGGTTGTCAAACAAGAGCGTGGGATGCTGACCCCTTTCAGCAGCCCATTCCAGCGTACACTGCAGGGCACATTTGCATGCTCCAGATCCCAGCTGCAGACAGGCTCAAGGTCACTGTTACCTCAGGGGAGATTCAAGATTGAGAGCAAAGCACCATGGCACAGCCGTGGGCACAGCAGCATGGTAGGGTTCCCAGCACCTCTGGCCTCAAACAGCAAACCTGTTCCCAGGAGCTGGAGCGGACACTCAGCCACCCACACCTCACCCTTCAGCTGCAGGCAGCAGACATCTGTGTCTTCCTGCATTTGCAACATTACACAGTGTCACCAGTGTGGCAAGCACAGATAAGGCTGTGTAACAACATGGCCATGTTCCAGTGGTTTCCTAGAGTGGCTGAGAGCTGCAAGTAAAGAAGGAAATATAAAGAAGTAAAGAAGGAAATATGTTTCTCCAGACACAGCCTGGACAGACCCGTGGCATGCTGTCCAAGCTCTGCTCTGCTCTCAGGCCACATCCATGCTTTTCATGCAGGCCACCATCCAGTGTGTTGCTAACTAGCTGCCCTGGCTGAGCTGGAGAGTGCTTGAGGGATGTCAGTTTGGTTTAGGCTGGGAAGGGCCACAAATATCTGCTGTAAGAGCTGACTACATCTAGCAGGATTCACTGCTGACAAGCTAGATGTAGCTTTCCAGTACTGCAAGTTTGCCTTATGCTGGTAGGCAATACTGAAAGCTCTCTCACAATGCACTCCGCTTCCCTGTTCCTGGGGGTTATAAATATCCAGACTGCGATAACCTGGGAGTTTTCTTCATGGCAATCACTCCTCTTTTGGTGTTGGATACATTCAGCACACACTGTCTGGGTCTTTTCAGTCCCTTGAAAAGCAATATCATGTTTCTGACCTCTTGATACAGCCAAAATGGTGTAAAGGAGCAAGGCTGCAGAAGGTGACTTTGGCAGCTTTTAGTTATAAACTCCTTTATGCCATGCCCTTATAAAGCTGACTCCAACACGTTGACTTATTAGATTGAAATAGGAACTTTGCCTTCCCAAAGGACAAGCACAGACATTAGGATTAGTATAGAATTTATTGTCCGTGTCTTTCATCTGAAAAAAGGAACAAAACTCCCTTTTTTGCACAACTGCTTTTTAACATGTCTGTTTTTCTCTATTTCAAAACTAATGTACACCCCTTAAGGCTTACAACAATAGCTATGTGTACAACTACCTCTGTTCGTTAAGAGACTGACCTGTGTTCTATTAATATTTATAGATTTAAATTTTTAATACACAACAATTCTGCATTATTGAATAGGTGACTTCCTGCATTTTAATGGTTATGGAGTAGGAGTGGGCTCTTTGTAGTTAAGATTGCAATAAATTTTTCATGATTAAATAAAAAGTTCTTACCTCTAACTTCCTCAAACAAAATCCTCTTGGACAACAAGTTGGTGCAATAGTGAAGGATTCGCTTAAGAGATTTATGATTTTTGTTGCAAATTTTCTTAGGCAATTTAAATTTATGGTACATAAGGATTTTCAATGTCTGGAAGTATTTAATAAGTTTCTTTTTAAAGTTTCTGAATTATTCAACCATCAATTTGGGATTATTTACTCGGTTTTGGAGACAACTAGATTCTTACTTTTAAAACTGACCCTCATGTTTTAGTAGATGCATACTAGATGCAGACAAGAGATTAACATTGTTAACTTGAGTTGGCATCTTGGACTAGGACTGGTATGTAGATTCAGTCTTCCATTAATTTACTTTGAAAAGGCTTTAATAGCTGCATTGTAAAGAGCTTCTATTTTGAAAAACCATGTGGGATTTCAAGACTGTTGTGAATGAGTAAATGTGAATCCCCTGTGAATGTGAATGTTTTAAGTTGCTCAAAAAATCCCCAGTAAAGGTATCAGCAAAAGCAGGTTTAATATAAAAGGGAAAGTATGACAAAGTTGATGGCAAAGTTCACTCTATTACTTACTCATGGTTAAAGCACATAGAGAAAAAAACAGACTAAAATGATCAGACTAAAATCAATCAATCTAAACAAAAATCGACCTAAAATTATTTACATGGAGGCTGAGGACAGAAAAAGGGTAAGGATGGGAAAGGGCAAGGATGAAAAGGACTAAGGGAGACTCTCCTGTTGAATCATAAGGTTCAGAGTGGATCCCTTTGCCAAACTTAGCCCAGGACTTGATCAAGAGTTTAGGCTTAGAGGTTTTAACATCACTTAATATTAACAGCACTTTATTGATAGACTAGTTTAAACAATTTAACAAAAGATTCTTATAGAATTTACTAGCATAACAATAATTCATTTATAAGCATAACTTACTTATGAATCTAACGTATTTAAGAATCTAAGAGATAAACATTCATAGTCTATTTGCTATCACATATTCACATTTACAGTGGCCTATGCACAAAGTATATTTCCATTATCTGCTTTCTTTTTCATCTATTTTTTATTTGTAACTTTTCAATAGAAATAAGTCCAGCTCAGCTTATATAATTGTTGGGATATTGTTATGCCTGTGAGCCAGGGATTCAACTGATGGATTTGCCACAATAATTCCTTATTGGCAATGTATCACAGCTTTATTTACCCTAAATGAATATAAAGAAAGATAAAATTCATGCAATTTGTGCAGAGGAGTTATTGTTACTTTGGCAGAATCTCACACTAGTTGAAGAAATTTGAGCACATGCAAACCCTATGAGCTGAATATTTAAATATTCAGGATGATCAAGAGGGATTAATAATTCATTGCTGTGTATTCTGAACTTGGATCATGGTACCATCATATAAGTGCATCACAGATTTCTCTAGTTTTACAGAAGATTTCTCCATAAAAGAAGGAATGTTTAATGAGGAATTTGGAGACAAGGCAACTCAAACAATTTTATTATATACCCTGTGGTGTATCTGCATCCTAGTGCCAGTCAGACAAATGTACTTGCACAGAGTATAGATAATAAACATTTCATGGCATTTGATGAAAGAGACTGTACTATCTTAGATTCCTTCCTGATGATATTCTCATGTTGACTTCAATGAAAATGTTGGTCAGGAGACAATTAATAAATTAAATGTGTTCCTAAAGCAAAGCAACAATACCACTATGTCAGATATGCTATACTTAAAGCAATTATACTTATTAATATAATATTCAGGATGTAATGTTTAATTCTAAGTTCTGATTTTCCAGCCCTGAAATTCATCCCATCCTGTGAATCTCAATTTAATTATCATTTTTTTACCTTCATTTCCAAATATTTTGTTTTCCCTTGGCACAAGTCAATTTAATAATCTGATCAAAGATCAGAATTTCCTGCGTATATATGGACTAAAATAAATTTATGCCATTTTCCTGAAATTTGCATCAAACCAGAGTAACACTTCAAAAGAGGCATGGCTATATTTCATATCTGAACACTATATAAAATAGTAAGGCACCCCTTCTCATTACACAGTGATATAAAACAAATACTAGGCAATAACATCTCCTTGCATCCTCAAAAATGCAAGCTGGCAAGCTCTCTTGGGATATGACTAACAGCTTTTCAGCTGGGTGTACTTACAAATGAAATGATTTCTTTAGCTATTAACCTTTGATGACATCAGTAATTCCCACATTTAGGACACAACAAGGTCTGGTATTGGACACAAAGGAGGAACATGCACTGACTCACACTGCAACCAGCCATACCAAAACAGAGTCTTTGGAGTGCTTTAGCTTCTATATCAACAGCTAAGCAAAAGCCATGTTTTCAGTAGCAGTCAGCAACTTGTGGCTCCCACAGTCATGTTATGAGGAGATTTTCAGAAATACTCAAGCACCAGCTCTTCTGAAAAATCTACTTACTGCTTTAGGTGCTGGAAACAGCTTTGGTCTTCTAATGAGCTGCCCCCCTTACAGCTATTTCCCAGCCCTAGGGAACAGCAGCTCAAGGGCTCTTCCTTACTCTACCATTTCTCTGCCATTATGTTTACTTACCCCTTCCCTCTCAAGCCTTTGGTGCCTGTCTTTTACTCCTACCACAGCTTGTTCCTGTTCCAGCAGTAAGTGTGACCTTTTTTTTATTTTGTGCTTGACTAACAGAGGTATTCTCTTCCTGCTAAAACCCTCTGGGCATAACTCCAACACAAGAAATGTCTGTTTGCAAATTACCCTAGTGCTGGGAGACAATGATAGATGACCTTTCACAATATTGGGTGAGGTATTGATGAAAGTCATTGATCCCATTTTTGAGTGACCGTCTCACCCAGGTAGACAAGTGAAATGAAAAATCTCTCAGTGCCTGCAAAAGCTTGTGCTTTTTCAGATACCTTAGAAACCTTTTTGGGTTTTTTTGCTGACCTTTTGATCTCAACAGGGTTAAAAAAATTCACAATAATTTTCATATGTGTGTGGGTTCTTTGTTTGGCTGGGCTTTTTTAAGAGTCTTCTTCTATGCCAATAACTTATTTGTTTGCTTGTTTGGGTTTTAGATAGACAAGAGACAACTGGATATCACTCAGCCCTTTACTCATGAGCAGTCCTCAGTGACAGGGCCACTGCTCCCCCAGGCAGGAAATCCTTTGGACATGAGACATGAGGACCTGTGAGTATGTTTTCTAAGGCTAGGTCTACACATTTCATACACAGTGTTCTGTTTTGGAAGAAACTGTTCTAGTTTTTTTAATGTACAACCAACTAAAGAATTCAGCTATTATTTCTTTGTGTTATTTTACTGGCACATTATTAGTGGCTTGTCTTCTTGATATTAATAGATAATTAAGACTGGATCCCAAGCAGTAAGTGATAAAAACATATCACCTCATAAGTCAGCTATTAATACTTTCAGACTCAAAACTGTAACATATGCTGCTACCTGAAAACACATGTCCCATAAAATTATTTTCATTTCTTTTTGAGCTGCACTGCGTACATATTCTGATAGTATTATAGCTGGTTAGGTGAAATTATATAATGCCAATCTATTTCTGAGGGAGCACAGGCAAATTTCCAGCAATGACATACAAATAGTCATTGTCAGAAATTTGCCTATAAATAATGGATTTAGCATTTAGCATGCATGGTAAAGTGGTGTAATGAAGATGCTTGCCTTGGCAGCCAAATTTGTGATGAAATGAAAAAAGAACTCTGTATTTCATTCTAGGATCTGCAAAAGCCAAGCACATGGCTGCTATCACCTGGGCAGGGAGATATGCATCAGAACAGGTTGCTGGGAGGGTTCAACAAAGAGTTTAAATATATATTTTCAGACAGAGAACACAGCAGTTAATGAGTTCACTGAGAAAGTATCAGTTCTGCAAAAAATGTGAATGTTGAGAAAATCTTTTCACACTGAAACCAAACAAACCAATCAATGCTGACTCTGTACAAAGGGTTTCCTACGTGAAAAATGCTCAGTTGCCCAATAGCTCCATCTGCCAAAGGATAATTCTGCTTTCTCTCTTTTCAGAGTGCTTTGTGACACTTGCTGTACTGCTTATGAGACATGCTATCAGTGATTCCCCATTAACAAATCAAAAGAGATCACATTTCACTTTTTGTTCTCTAATAAACTTCAAGTTACACATTTAGTGTATAAGAAAACCTTCTTTGTTAAGGTCAGCAACACCACAGTCAGCCCTCAGAAAACACTCTCTTTAGCCTTACCAGATAACACAATAATCTTCTTGCCCATAACTCAGGCTACAAATCATCACTTAGGTTATCTGAGGCAAACCAGTCCCATCTTTGTGTCCAGTCAGCATTCCCCTTTTAGCCTCATCCTAGGCTTCTGAATATTTTTGATTAGTTGATAACAATTGAAAAGGTAAAATATTCTACAGACTGAATGAAGCACGTGTCACTGGAGTCCTACTTTCTTTATAATACTCCACCTTTAGAACAAAACCAAGCACACCCCTCCCACTGCAGACCCACAGTTTGAACATTCACATCTGGAAGTTAACCATGAACAAGCACAGACAGGTCCAAAAGAGATGTTAGAATCTATATTTTCTCCTCTCCCCTGCTATTACCCCCTAATGCCTGGAAAAACAGAAGTCTGCAGCAAGTTAATAAAGTTTCTCTGGTTTAGTATATGAAGAGTCAGAGTTTACTTGTCACCTAGTTAACAAAATGTTAAACAGGAATTTGCACTCCTATGTCCCTGAAATCCCTGATTTTTAGCCTTGTTGATAAAAAGAGAGAAATGTGGCACAAAGCATAGTTCAAGCTGAGCCTCCCCAGCTGGGACCCAGAGTTCTCATCAGAGCTCTGGCTCCAGAGCAAAGCCCAGACTCACCCATTCTGTCACCTGCAATGCTTAAGCATTAATGCCAGCCCATGCAGCCTGGAGAGATCATAAAAAATGCTGTCAACCCATTCTCCTTGGGAGCAACTGCAGACTTCCACTCACCTCTGCCGAGGAAGGAAAGAGATTCCCTGCGTAGGCATCTCCACGGTCAACAAACACATCTGGTCACCTCTCACATCACTCTCAGGGAAATATGCTGGCACCAAATGAAAGCAAAGCCTTTCCTGATCAGACCAATAAAGTCTGAAAATTGTCTTGTGGTGGATGCCAGAGAGATTCTGAATATTTTGGCAGAAACAGCAGATTTTTTCTAGGTGGGAATCTGCCTACATAGTATTTATGCAAACATTTCCTCACTTGGTCTGTAACCACCCCTTCACAGCAAAGCAGTTCGGCATTATCGCCAATTCTTTAGATAGTTGTGAGTTTAAAATACTACCACTGCCTAAAATAAAAGGAATTTCAATCACAGTGCTCCCTGAAATGAAAGAAGTGGATGCCAGTTTGACAATTTAAGCTGATAGCTGAGATATGCCTCTCCAGCATTTTTGGCACCTGTCCTAGGGAGGAAGGAATGAGAAGAAAGGACAAAGAGAAAGAAGGGGTAAAGAAGGAGGAACATGACCCAATTCATTTAATATAATGACAGAAATCCCTGGAGAGGACACTGATTTACATCTGCAGGCACTTCAGAGCCAATATTAATAACAAGTACCCTGTTGCACAACTGATGCAGCTGCTCAAAGTGAGAATGTGACCAAAAGAATTATATCTAGCATAACAAAAACAATCAAGCCTGCAGGTCAGAAATGTAACGGAAGGATAGTAACTGCTGAGCCCAAAATTACTACCTTGATTAGCAGCCAAGATAGAGTAGATCATAAGTTATCTGCAGATAAAAGTCAGGAAATAGGTATTTTTGCATCCACACCTGAACTGAAACCATCAATGTGTGAAAATTGATCAGCTATGCATGCAGGTATAAAAATACCTAAACAAAGATTCCTGATCCCTCTACAAGCACAAGATCTGGCATATAAGAGGACAGCATCAGCACATTACCATCAGTAAAGAACCCTTTTTTGGTCCAGGTACAGATTCCTGAATTAGGCACTGGAGAGAACTCTTTTGAAAAGCCTCAAAACATTATCTCAAACTGAAGCAGAGCTATGTTCTCAGACTAAAAGAAGTATACTGCTGCAGGTAGGGGAGTGCGGGGGTATCAAGAACTCAGATAGTTGCTAAGGCAGGAAACTTGTGGGCATTGCTGGGCTGCCTGAGCACCACGTGAATACAGCTGAAGCAAGAACATTGCAAAAGCTGAGGAACACGGAAGTATATGAAAGCAAACACTTCAAATCAGTATTTAGCTCACACTTACACCCAATCTAGCAGAACATTATGGAAAATTTAGAATGCCAGGCAGCATTACTGTTCACAACAAGGAGGTTTGCTTTAGCTTACTGGATATTGCAAGCTCTCTTCTCAGTGAAAACATGTAATCAAATGGGAAAGAAGCAAAACATTCCCAGGAAAGACCATATTTGTAAATGCATCAAGCAACATGTCAGGAGCTGAGCAAAACATTTTGCCACAGAACCCAAACTGACCGATATGAAAAACTACTGATAACTGGAAGACATATCATTTTGTAAGCTAAGTAAGAATCACTTGTGGATTATACTGTCAAGACCAACATATTCAGGGCCAAGATGGCAAACAGGAATCATTTGCAACAGCAGTGGTTCCAGATTTCTCACCCTCTGTTGAGAGAGACTTCTCATTTCCAATATGCAAGAATTAGAGACAAAACAGAAGGCACTGAAATGCCTTTGGCCAAGCTGTAAAGATTGCCAAGTACCAGCTGCAGTCTAGTCTTTCTGTCCTTTAAACAAATGGCCACAGCTAATGCAGCAAGTCATCCTGGTATTCAGGGCTTTTTTTGTGGCCAACTGGTGATATTCCCCTTCTGGAATTGAAATGGCTCAAAAGAAACTGGCCCATGAAAAAAGGCTCGTATACAATCTCTAAGGAAAGATGCTTAGCTTGTCAGCTACTATAAATGTCACTTATTCAGACAGAATATCTTTCAAACCATCAGTTTTCTCCAGTAATGCCCAGGTATCCTCCATGATATCAAACATGTCGCAGTTCCTGTGCAGGTGGTGTGATTTCACTTGGTTGATAGTATCACCACAAACAAATGCTTGATTCTTCTGGAATGGCAGTGTCAGTCTCTCTCTGTTCTTCATCCTCACACTGCTTGGGGATTAAAATCCTGGGAAATACCTATTTATCTAGTGGGTGCTGGTTAAACCAGAAATCTATAAGCGTTACATACCATGCACATCAATTCCATGGCAAAAAACGGTTCAAAATGCAAACTCAGTGAGAGCAAGCTGCCCACAGAAACATGTGCTACTACTTCAGGCCATAGTGTCTCTGCAGACCAGAGCAAGCCATGCTATTTGCAGTGACTTCCTGTTTTCCCTTTGCCATTGTTTGTATTTTAGTAATTTCTTTATGACTCTATTCAAGAATTAATCTCCCTGAATGCCTTCGCTTGTTTTTACAAATGCAGATCTTCAGATTCAGTTTAAGCAAGCTGTCTGTGCTCCATGCAGAGACAGCTAATAAGTTCTGTATCATTGCTGTAATCTGAATCACTGTAGACTGGTGATTTAATATTTTAATGTAATCTTGTACACACCTACAATAAGCAAATGCATTTAGAAATAAAAATTGTTTCAAAGTGCCACCAACTGTTGTTTTTGCAAACTGCAGTTCAAAGAATGTATTTTTTTAAATGTTTCTACTGGATGTTTTAGCCTTTCTGGTGTGGCACACAAAAGAACAAGTGCACATTATCCTTTTCCCAAGCTAGACAAGCAGTAGATCCTATTACAGTATCTCCCTTATGGCTGGGTTTCAAAAGGCTACATAATGCAGTATACCAGACACACCTTTTCCTGTTGTTTATAAAATCCTGTATTTCATATTTGTTTCAATGACAAATCAATTTTCAAAACTTCCAAGAAACTTCAAAAATTATCTGAGAGAGCCAAGCACTAGAAGTTTGCATTGCTTTTTAAATATGTCTGTAATTAGTGATGTGTAAGTTCATAAGCATTTAGGTGTGTGCTGAGAACAACATGTTCTAGTGGTCTGCTTTCATCTCCTCAAGCTTCCACTCTTCTCAAAATTTGCTTTCCTAAGTTCCCTCACCTCCTGAATTTTGATTTCTTCTCATTTAAGCTGAACTTCCCACAATAAGAAACTATTTTATGATCTGCTGACAGTAAGCAAAGAAGCAGGATCATAAAGTTTACCAGAAAAGCAGAGTGGTGCTCTTGGTGCCACAAACAGGGTAAGTAATCAGAAACCAGAAGTTTGTCATGAGACAGTCCTCCAGGAGACTGAATGGTTACAGCTCCCAGTGAGCTGATCTCCATAAATAGCAGCTCTAAATCAATTCTGTTTGCTTGCTGTGATTATATGAAATGCATCAACTATTAAACAAATCAATGTGACCCCAAAGATTCCTTGGCTTAATATCTTATTATTTTGGGTCTATAGGCTGATTAGACATTTAAATAATTTTCTGTGATAGCATCTGCATTATTTGAATATAGCAGATTGTGAACACAAACCTTTATATTTCTCCAGTGCTTTATTTGCCAGCAATGATGATAATAAAATTAACATCCTTCCCTTGCTTTTGCTGATACCATTTGGCTTTTTCCAGAGAGGTCAAAGTAGGAATTTTACTGGTTGGAAATGAAATATGTCATGTAAGGTTTGAGTTATTCAGCTATTGACTTGTGGGAGCATTCATTTCAGTGAATTGTAAGTTACTCCAATGTTCTCAGTCCAAATTGATCCAACAGAATGAGACCCCCTTTGAAGTCTGAACTCCTCCACATTTTTTCTTTCAAAACTGCAACTCTGAACCCTTGTAGATGTAGTGGGTAATTGGTGCTGATTGATTTCTGAATGTACAGATGGAAGAACAGGGAGCGGAATGACGCAGTGACATGAGAGGATGCAAAGTTCAAGAACACCCTAGGCATGTGCCAAGGAGGCTTTTCCTAAAAGCAATAATGTGACTGCAAAAAAGCCAATGAGGAAGAAAAAAAAAAATCAAAGATTAGCTGAAAGGTGAAACAAGGAGATTTTAGCCTGGAGGTGTTGGTGAGATGGCTAGAGGAAGGAGGAGTTTTCAGCAAAACAGCACATGCTTAAATGAAGAACATGAAGGAGAGTGCAGAATTGTAGAATTTCCTAACCATATAGAAAGAAATCTGCTCAATTTGCTGTTCTGAGAGAGAAGGATCCCATAGCAGCCCATATTGACAAAACAGTAGACATCTGAATCATGTATCAGGTTCTTTTTCATAATGAAAGTTTCAAAAGAAACAAAAAAATATTTTGATTAAGAAAAACAATGATTTATGATATCCTCAATTTTCCTTACATGAAGAATTCAGGATTTTTAGATTATTTCAAAGGTCTGAAATATTTTCTAACTGTTTCAAATTATTAGAAATATCCAGGTTCTCAAATTATGGTGCCTTATTGCCACCATAATAAGAAATGTCTTTATTTCCATTCACTGTTTCACAAGTAACTGTGTTATTATCAGCTACATAAATCTCACTATGACTTCCTACTTTTGACTGGTCTTACAGGCATAGTTCCCACTCTGATTGCCATTGCCATATGAAAGTCTTACATTAAATAAAAATAAGGCTGGAATTTGCAACTTGCATTGCAAAAGCAATTGAAAACAGAATGACAGAATGACAACTGCCAAACAGAACAAAATCTTGAGAATTTGCAGGGTAAAATGCCAGGTTTCCATGGCCCACACTATTGAAGTTCTGCAATTTTGTTTTCCTTTCTAGTTTAAATCTAAGAAAACCTAATTATGATTCATTAAATGACACTTCTGGTATCAACTTAGGTGACAATAAATAAAACTTATTTTGTTTTCCTTAACAAGAAGTAAATCTGAATTTTGTAGTCAAAGACTACTGCCCCTATTTAACATTGCTTTATAATAAATATGTCTTTTTAATTTTCCTTATTTCCTAATCAATTGCTTTGGCATCCTTTCTCCACTTCAAAATGAATACATCTCACCTTTCATTAACACAGTGTTGAATAGCAGTGCTTCCTTTTGTAGCAAATCAGCATTACTGTAGTGTGCAATGTGGATTACATTAGGATTCTTTATATTATTTCAACAAGACAGACATTTTTACAAGGAAAATCTAATGTCTACCACAAATATTTAGTTGCAGAGGCAACCAGACTGAGGCAGCCTCCCTGGTTTTTGCGGCTGCAGCAGAGACACTGACGTGCAGCATCAAGTCCTGTGTCCTGCCCCAGCACTGACAGTGACAGCACCCACCAGCACAGACCAGGCTCCCTGCATGTATTGCTGGTTGGATGTTGACCCTCACATTCCTCTTATCAGGGAGATTGTGAGTCTTTCATTCTCACTAATGAGGAGCAAGACAAGGCAAACAGGTTTGGGACTTTGCTGAGACACCCACATCACAAAAATGCATTTTGCACCATACAGTCACATCACCCATCAGAGAGGTGGTTATCAGATAGAAGCTGAGCTCAAATGTTACTCCAAGCTAATTTCCAAGCTTCTCAAAGCCTTAAATTTCTGACTTGTCTGCAACAAATGAAGCAATTCTTTACTTCATCACTCTGCTTATTCCAAACCCACTTCTGCTGAAGTGGCCAGGTAGCCTTTAAACCCAATATAAATCCCATACTATAAGCCTCTTAATTTAACTTTCCTCATGGCTATTTGAGGAGCAAATAAATATCCTTCTGCTTTTCAGAAAAATGCCTTTGCAATTAAACCTTTTATTAAGTCCTTAGATTAGTAAGAGCTGTACTGTCATATGAATACTCTATTAGCATGAAAAAAATAGCTAGAAAAAAAGGCATGGAATATTCCTGCTAAATGAAAATTCTTATGAAGATCATAGGATCCATGGGGCTTGCCCAGCACAAAAGCAATCTTTATTGAATTGTGTTACGTAATTAATTGGACAACAATAAAAGTAGCAGAATTGTAACACTTTGTTTTCATACATGCTAAGGCAAAACTTTGCCTTGATCTGTAATCTAACCAGGTTTGTTTTAGTCCATCAATTTTGTTTTCCAGCACATTGTATCCCTCCTGTAACTGCACTTGAATGGGTGAAAAGTTTGCTGTTTCCATTCATGCTGTCTGGTAATGTTTTCTGCTGAGCTCTTCCACACTCCTGGCAATCCCTCATATTTCTTACTTCATTAGTCCAATCCCTATTTTCCCTAATTCCTGTGTTTCTCTAATACTGTGTTTTACAATAATTCATTCTGAAAGCCAAACAGCACACTGCCAAAATCAGGTCACCCTTATTTTGTTAACACTTGGTGGTGGCCAGTAGCATGACAAAGCAGGATCCAAATTGTGCTGGGATTTTAATACATATGGTGATTCTCCCTGCTCCCGTTAATATACACTACTTAAGAGGGCAGGTCTATGTTTTCACTGCCTTGATAACTAGAGCTACCTTTCCAAATGCAGTCATCAGTATTTATTAATCCCTCGTGATTGTGTTCAGAAATCCTTCTGCATTAATGCAAAGAAGCATAGAAATGCTGGCAGGAGTAGGATCCTCTGGAAGTCATCCAGCCTGACATCCTCCAGGGAGCACAGCGGTGCCAGCGCTGGGTCAGGTGAGCCTGTGGCTTTGCCTTGCCAATGCAGCAAAGGTAGATGCAGCTTCCCTTTGCAATTGTCACCTACCTTGCTTCCATGGATTAGTTTATAAAATGATAGAGTACATCTACAATTTACTAGTGAGCAGCTAGGCTATATATGTATATTTTAAAATAAAATGTGCAGCTCTGATTTTATATCAGTTCTTATACTAACCATCATAATCATGAACAATAGTTGTTTTTCCTTTTTTTTGTGACCATCTTTCACATGTATTTATATATATATATCACATATATGTTTACATATTTTATCATATATATAAACCATATATCTGATATCTATCTATATTTCAGTCTTCTTACACTAGCTTCAAGTAACATAAGAGAAACAGCTTAGGAGAATAGTGCAGGAAGAACTAATGAGACTGAGAAGGCAAATATCACAAAATAGAGGAAAGAGAGCACAAAGACCTAAAGACAGCAAGTCTGTTTAACCAGCAGAAATAGGTTAAACATGAACCTTGACTGCAGACTATCTGATTGAACACTATAAAGAACTATACTGGCAGAAGTCATTTGATACCAACTACTCTTTAATTTAGCAGACAGAAGCATGGAAGGACCAACTGTTGTACACCTAAGGCATACAAATTCATGCTAAAAAGAAGATGGAAATTTGTACCAGATTTTTACCGGCATTTCTCCAGAGGAACAGACTAAAAAGGGATCTGGAAGAATGAATTGGGATGGGTCAGAATATGTGACCTGCTGAAGATCTCTTGTGTCCCTGAGGATTTTTCTGCTTTTTCTCCTGCTATCTCAGCTGGACTGATAAAATATATTGCTTGCCTTCCTCCTCTCTGACCTGGTTCTTGCTCCAGTCACAAATTCTTGAGTCAGAGCACTGGTTGGTAAAATTGTGTGGCCTGTAGTTATTGGTAGAGATCCCTAACACTTCTTGGGTCTTTAAAAATATGTTACTTTTTTCTGCCTGCAATAGGTGGATGCTCAAATTCTTTAGCAAGTTTCAAATATTCAAAAAATGCTACCCAGTATGTAAGTAGTGTGGGTGGAATTTAATTGTAAATGTACATAGTTACATTGCTTAAATGACAGCGGGGTTTAGTCCTTATTTTGTCAAGATTTGGTTTTGAGCCCTGAGATCATTTGCTGTTAATTTTCTATATTTTCACATTTCTGGCTTTTGGAGTAACCCACACAAAACTTTTCCTACAGAGATACATCTATTTGCAAATCACCTCCATCTAAATATTGTATAATTTAGTGAAGCTACTGCTTGTATAAGCTACTATTATCAAGATGCAAAGACTGAAATTATCTAGAACTGTTTGATAAATACCCTCAAATTTCTCTGTTGCTTTCCTTCATCTGGCTGTGCCCACCAAGTGTTCTTAAAATTACAAAAAGTAAAACTGTGCCCATTAGCTTCAAATATATCTAAATATAGAGACTTTGACAAAAGAATGTTAGAACCATTTCATCAAGTCCTCCTGTCTCAAGGTCATATTAAACATGCTTATGATTAGATACCCAAGTAACTTGTTTCTTCTTTTCTCTGGCTTTTCAGAAATCTGATTGGCAATCAATTGGAAATTGCTGATACATGAGGGAATTTCAGAGGGGCTGAAAACAGTTAACAGGTAGACTTGATGATCTTTTTCAGCCCAAATGATCCTTGATAAGCAGCAGTCTGATCCTTTTAAATGAAAGCAGAATTGAGTACAGAAAAGGGAGTGAGAAGACAGCAGATGATTTTAAAGCATGCTTAAAATCTCCAAAACAAATTTAACACACTCCCTTCATTAAGGAAAGGAGGATATCTAAAAATGCTCTAATAATTTTCATGAAAGAAATCCAAGAAAGGGAGTGCCCACAACCATCATCTTCCAGGAATAACTTCCCTCATTCTGTTTCATCCAGATAATATTAGGCTGTCAACAACTGGTTGACCCATGTTTCATGGCTCCTTGGAGGATGATGTCTCAGAGGACTTTGTGTGCAATCAAAATGTCAAAGACTGAACAATGCTACCAAAATGGAAGGTTTTTTTGAAAAGGGAACTACTGAACTCTTGCAGGTCTCTCTCAGAACATGTAACTAAAAATTCTTTTTCTCAGGAATTTACAAAGTGTAAATGTAAATGTGAGATGTAGGAAGTGGGAGCACTGCTGAGGTTTTATCAGATTCATATTCAGAACCATGTAAAAGAGCAATCTACATTACTGGGTTTGTCACCACTGGTCTAAAGGTCATTGATAGGGCAGCACAGCAGAACACAGGAGTAAAATAACTCCTAATGTTACGTATAGTACTAAGCCAGTAAGAAAGTCTGCTGAGGCAAGAGATATACCCCAATAAAAGACATTTCCAACAATAAATGCCAATACTTGCACTACAGCCAAAGGAGAGAGGAAGAGGCCTGGAAAGTCACTGATAACAGAAGTCCTGTCTGCCATGACCAGGTTCTTAAAGTTTTATATTAAGTGTATGGATAATATAGGTAGAGGCAGAGGATAGGCAGAGGTTAGGCAGATTCACTTAAGATGAAACCCCCAATTCTTATAATCAAACTTTAAGTAAGATATTATCCTTTGGGGAGACTTTGGAGAGCTTAATGTTTTAGGGCAGGTAAGAAGCAGATGCAGAAGGGAAAAGGCAATCATCTTCTCTACTTCTCAAAAACCCAGTCTTTAAGAACATAATTTCTAGCAGGTTTGGGTGTTTTCTCCCTTTTATCTCTATAGTTCAGAATTCAGAGCTGCAATAGAAGCAAACCACCAGGTGCACATTACATTTTAATAGTCTGCTCTTTTGTTTATTTCTCACTACTTGCATAAGGTAAACAAGGGACAGTTTTTATCTCTAAAATATAACAAAACATATAGCAAAACTGCTTCTCAAACAGAAAATGAGGAACCTTTATATTTTGTAGGCTCTTGTTGATCTTATTTTGAAGATTCCACTGTGCTGATCATGTCAGTTTATGTGGATCCATCATTTGTTCCTGTGTTTGGTTCGCATGGCAAAGCTTCAGTAAGTAGCAGTGGGGCTCCTGTGAGAATCTTTAGAGGCTTCTGCTATGTCTGGCAGAGCCAATGCCAGCCAGCTCCAAGACAGACCCATTGCTGGCCAAGGCTGAGCCCATCAGTGATGGTGGTAGTGCCACTGGGATAACTATTCAGGAAGGGAGAAAAACCCCTGTAGCAGAAGAGCAGAGTGAGAGAATATGTGAAACAACTCTACCTTAAGAAACATCAGAGAAGGGGGTGGAGGTGCTCCAGATGCCAGAGTAGAGATTGCAACCCATGGAAGTCCACACTGGAGCAAATATCCACCTGCAGCCCCTGGAGGACTCCACACTGGAGCAGGTGGATGCAGCTGAAGGAGACTGGGACTCCATGGGAAGCCTGTGCTGGAGCCAGCCCCTGGATGAACCTGTGGACCCATGGAGAGAAGCCCACACTGGAGCAGGTTTGCTGGCAGGGCATGTGACCTTGTGAGGGACCCATGCTGGAGCAGGGTGTGCCTGAAGGACCGCACCCTGCAGAAGGGATCCACGCTGGAGCAGTCTGTTAAAAATTGCATCCCATAGGAAGGAGTCACGCTGGAGAAGTTCACAGAGGACTGTCTCCCATGGGAGGGACACCACGCTGAGTGGGGGAAGAGTGTGAGTTCTCCCCTGAGGAGGAAGCAGCAGCAGAGGAAATGTGTGATGAACAGACCGCCAACCTCATTCCCCATCCCCCTGAGCTGCCTGGGGGGAGGCGGTAGAGAAATCAAAAGTGAAGTTGAGCTCAGGAAGAAGCGAGAGGTGGGGAGGTTTTTAAATTTGGGGTTATTTCTCATTACCCTACTCTGATTTGATTAGCAATAAATTAAACTCATTTTGCCAAGTTGAGTCTGTTTTGCCCATGACAGTAACTTGCTTGAGTGATCTCTCCCTGCCCTTATCTCATCACACAAGCCTTTCATTGTATTTTCTCTCCCCTGCCCAGCTTAGATCTTGACAGTGATTTCTGAACTGTACAGATGAAAAACAATACAAGAGAAGATAATAATAGCTATTATTGACAGAGTTTATTCCAAGCCACTCAAAGTGTAGAATCAGGACCCTCAAAGCTATTTTCATAGTAGCAAATACAATGTCTCTGCTCAAGAGACATTGCAGTCTAAGATTAGTACTAGCAGAGGCACCTAGGTAGGAAAACATCAGCAAACAAAATACTACCAGGAAGAATAATAGGTAGCAGCCATACTTTAATCAACAGCCTGAGTCTTGCAAAGTCTGTTGTGTTGACATTACAGCAAGAGCGGATTTTTATCCTTTATAATGAGGTTATCTGTATCTGCTACAGGAAACTTGTCTCAAGCCTGAGAGGGCATGAAGATGTCTGACTGAAATTGAATAATATTCAGGGAGGGGCCAGCATCAGAGGCTAGTGGGAGGCAGTAATTAACTTGAATATGTGATGAGAAGTAGATGATACCAAAGCCTTTGAAAGTCATGTAAAGAAAATTTGCTTGTTAGTGAGGTATTAATGGAGGAAGGAGATAAGCAAAAGGATGCACAAAGAAGGGATGAAGAGAGAATAGCCACAACAGCAGGCTATGAAATCGTGTAGTAGCATTTAGGTAGATATAATACAACTTCCAAGGTCAGAAAAACATAGCTGAAACATTATAGAAACCAGGATGGCAGTTTTAGCAACTAAACCTCCCTAGCTTCAAGCTGCTCTTAAGCAGGGACAACTTGGGCAATGAGATAACTTCACCTGAGTATTTTCTAGACTCTTAGATGGGGATTTATGGTTTTGGAGTGTAGAAATCCCCTTGGATTTAGGGCTGTTTTAAATATGACAGAGGCTATGGGTCTTCAGGGGACGTGCAAAGATATTCTCCCTCCTCCTTCCCAAGGATGGTAGTGGGAGCAGAGTGAGGGAACAGAAGATCATCCAGATGTGTGCCAAATTGCTGGAGAAAGACGTGGAGAGAGGGCAGAAAAGCAGTTTTGAAATGAGGGGGAGAAAGTTGATCACTAGGATGAAAAGTCATGAACTTTAATGAGAATGTGGGGACAGATCTGGGCCAAGTCAAGAAATGTTTGAGATTAATAAGGAAACCAAGGAAAACCCAGAGTGAGCTGCAGATTGCTTTTTTGGTTCTGGTTTTGTTTTTTGGTTTTTTGGGGTTTTTTAATAAGAGATGCATATATTTGTAGTAGTTGGTAAGAAGCAGATTGCATAGGTTTGGAAGCCTTGGTTTGTTCTTAAAGAGATGAACTGTGCAACCAGTGTGTACCTTTGCAGAGCTCCTAGAGTGCAGAGATAGAACTATGGAGAGTAAAAACTGGGGAAGGGAATTAGCAGGATTTGCCTATGGAAAGAAAGAGAAGCCCATGAAATTCACAACTGGAATTTAAAAGCTACAAAATAAAATTATCTGATTCTGCTTCCACAAACACAGACATGACCATCTGGCAAATAAGAAAAAGTCTACATCTCAACTTTTTAAAAATCCACTAACATTTTAAAAGCTACATCTATAAGCCAAGGTATTTTTTAGATCAGCTCAAAACCTCTTTATGGGCATGTTCTACCTCAGATCTGAATCCTTTAAGACTGACTTCTTCATGTAATGAGAATTAAGACATACCCTTCTAAGTATGATAAAGACCCCATTTATCTTTTACAGTTAAGTATTCCCTTCCCCAGTAAATTACCTTAAACAGAAGGCATAAAGACATGCACTTTCACAGCTTCTATTAGGATGCTTAGTTATTTTGGATAATGAAAAGATTGGGAAATAAGAAAGGAATATGAAAAGATTTACAGCTGGGACAATGCAGATCCAAGCTGCTGGATCTCGCTCTGTAGTTCTGCTTGGTTACTTTGAGAAAAGCCAGATAAGACACATTCTGCTTCCAAGCAGTGGGATGCATGAATACTTTGTGTTTGGAAGAAGCCTCAAGTGACACAACTTTATTTAACTACCTCTTCTGGGACTTTCTTTTCTTCCCTAAAGAGCTACCCATAAAGCATTGGTCGATACCGATGGCCTTTGCTTACTCAATTATTTTTTAGTAGATTCACTCAAGGATTTCACACTTTGCAACATGTAGACCATTAATTTCATAACAGCCTCTCTCCAAGATCAGATTATGTTGGATTTAATTGGTTTACAGAAATTGTCCCTTGTGACCAGAATGAGATCTTCCACTGTGCTCTACCTTGCAAAGTGCTGCTGAGAATAACTGTACAAACCCTGAATCTCTCAAAGGGCCTCTTGACCTTGCAAAGCTCTGATATTTGGATGATGCTATGATCATTCACTACTGCTTTAGTCTTGCTACACTAATCTGCTGATGAAAGTAGGCCTACAAGACCTTTGTGGCCTTCAAAACTGCTCTGTTCCTGAATTTCATCAGGTTGTAAGAAGCATCTCTCTCTAAGCCTCTTGCTAAGCAGAACAGACAACTAAATCTTGCAATTAAGCCTCATACTGCAAAAGAAACTGTCAACTAGTAAACATCCTAAAAGGACTCAAATTAATGGATGATGCATTTTATTAAATTAGCAGCCCAAATCTGCATGCCAGCAAAAGCTTCTAGCTTCTGATTACCTCCGGGAACAAAGACTAGAGCATGCTTATAAATAGTGGCAGTGGGCTTAGCATATGTTACCTTCTTTCCTAGATAAATATTAATTAGACATGCAGAAGAAGCAGATCTCTAATAGGAAGGAATCTTTGTAGCTCCCCTTAAATCAATGCTGACATCATAATTTCACAAGGAAAAGATTTGATTATTAATTTTCAGCAGTTTTTCTTCTTCGCAGTGATTCACTGCATTGCACAAGTTTCCATCAAGCTTTATGCATTAGTAGCTTGTTGCTTTAAAATGTGCGCAGACTTTATTTTTTAAAACACAAATTTCAGTGTTCCATTTCTGAAAACTTGATAATTGGGAGTCCTTTGAAATCAACTCTGGATCCTGAAAGGAGACCTTTAGAGATCCCATTCTCTAAATCAGACAGAAGGACTGGAACATACTGAAGTGGGACAATGCTTTAAAACTGATATAGGGCTATATCTGAAAGGGGAGAATTTATCTTCTGCCAGATCTGAGCAGATGAGAAAATGAGAGTTTTTTTCATCAGAATGCCTACAAAGTCTAAATGAATTGTGCTTTCCCTTAATTCTGAACAGGTGATAAAGGTTATGCCACTGACTTTTACTCCTAGACAGCTGTACCTTTTATGTCATATTGTCTTGGCTGTTTTCCCCTGATCATTCTGCAATGGCTATGCATGCATTTTATAGCAGGTTATAATCCACCTATATTACAGCAGGTAGGTTGAATCCCTTTAGGTATTTAACTGGAGACAATTTGAACTGGAGGGATGATCATTGAGCCAGATCCTCTGGCACCAAAACAGGCATTTGCACTGATTTTAGTGTGAATTAGAGGCTCCAGCAGCCTCAGACAGAAACCACAGCCCTTTTCACACAAGCAGTCAATTCTTCTGATTTGTAACAAAGCAGGAGAATTATGGCCAGTGTGCAAGGTGAGGAGACAGGGCAGGATTGAAGTGGTTTTCTGTGGAGTATCTCCAGGAACATCATTAAAAATCAAATTCCTTGTAGATGAATGAGGAATAGACACCAACCTCAACTTCTACCTCCATGAACTGAAATGTGTGAGGATCAGTGAATGAATGGAGATTAGCTGCTGAAAACACTGTAAGGGAGGACTGGAGGGGTTCTTTTTGCTTGACCTCTGTTACCTACTCAGGGTAATAGAATGATCTTCAGAGGGCATGAGAGCATTTTTCAGCAACTGTGCCTGACCAGTATGGGTCAAGAAACTCAGGGTGTATTTGTGCCTTCTGAGCCCATGTGCTTGTTTCCTTCTCTGGGTCCTCAGAGTAAAAATCAAAACTTGGCCCAGCTGTTCCTTATAATTAAATTTCAGTAACTCAAGCTGGGTGATTTTATTTTGATTAGTGACTTAAAAGTGATGGCATTTAAATGGCCTTAGCTGTATTTCAAAGTTAACATTGAGAAACTTCACACAGACTTTGCCTATTTGCCTGTTGGCAAACTCAACAAAATACCACTGTGTTGATTTACATAGCGAAGGTTATCTTTGCTAACAGAAGGACTCAGAATTTTGTTATTTTAAATATGAGTATGAATCTCATCACAGTGCAGGAGGCTACAGATGCCATCACACACAACTTACCAGCTGAATCAAGAGCAGAGGTGAAGTTCATATTGTGCACTGAGCCCCCTGTTCAAATATACCTAAAAGATGCAAAAGCCAAAACCCACACATTATCTGTGGCCAGGACAGATCTGACTGTACAATGAGGACTTTTCCTTTCTGTACTTAGGTTTGTTTTTATGCGTCTGTCTTCTCTCTCTAATTTATTTGTAAGATATTTACGCCATACATGGGCAGTCTTTGAGGCAATAAACCAATAATAGGCTCAGTTTTCATTGCAGTTTCTATATTTGGATATTTTAGTACATGAAAATCTGGATATAGGAAGTATTAACAGTCTTATGCCAGCAGAAAGAAATTAATTTTATGCCTGCCTCTGCACAGAAGCCAAAAGCTTCAGGAAATAAGATCTCTTCTCATAAGCATCTTTTCAGATCCAGTTAGGAGAGGAGAAAATAAACAATGAAATGCGAGCTTCCAGGCAATAGCACAGCAGTGAGATATGATCATTCATGTGATAATACATATGATTCACAATAGGTGTCTGACTGGCACTCCAAGACTCCAGTACTTATTGATGAGCTAGGTAGAACCTGGTGTTTTCATCAAGGCTTGGCCCTTGGGAGTTCAGTTGTGACAGGGGGCTATGTGCAGCCTGGCAGAGAGGAGAGGAAGAGCAGTCTTTTAAAACCTGAGCACCCCTTGTTGTGACACAGATCCTTGGAACCAGCATGCACAGCTTAAAGCAAGGAGCAGTTCCAGTGCCTGGGTGGGGACATGGTTTCTGCATGCCCCTCCAGCAGTGACATGCAGCACCATGACATGGAGCACTGTTAGGAAGCTGGCTTTACTTTCTTCCTGCAACTGTTCATAATCCAAGTCCGAAGCCTCAGAGAGAAGCATGGGGAATGCTCACTGAGCCTGCCCAGGAAGACCAGGTGGTCCCTATAGGAAGACAGGTGAGTTGAGGTCACCACAGCTAGACCTGTCATGTGCTGGGTGAACATTTTGCTGACCACTCGCAGCAGTGCTACAGAAATGGGTGAGGAACCAGCAAGCACAATGGAAGAAAACAAATGAGGGGGGAAAAAACCCATCTTCTTGGCAAGACAAAGAGGGAAGCAATGAACAATGATTACTGATGAATAATGACCCAGAATTAATGGAGAAGGGCAACAGCAAAAGCTGTGCACAGAACACAAATATTTTAGAATGAGGATAAACAGTGACATTAGTAGGGTGGCCAGAACTCATTACCCGTTCACATAATACTTGTCTGCACTACACTCCATGGCTGATGGCAGTGGCAAGGGCTAGTACATTGCCCTTGAAGGCTCTATAATTTTATCAGAAGAGCCTTTGCACAAGAGGCAAACTGTTCCGAAACTGAATGAAGGACTAGGTTTTCCTCTTGTTATTATTGGTGTTTTAAATTTAAATTCCTCTCAGATATGTAGCCCTATTTGGGAAGAATGTTGAGCTACAGAGGCTTGAGGGCAGTTGCCAACTTAAGCACAACTAAATTAAGCCAGAAATGCTGAGAAGTAAAAGCAATATCACACTGTATTAGAAGCCAGGATTATAAAATCTCTGCCTATCAGAGAGATCAGAAGAATGCAGACAGCTCTGTGTTATTATTTTTAATGCAGTGAAGTCTAGAGGCTCCAACCAATTACCAGGCACCAAAAGGAGGTGGTGGCTGCTTGAACGCAAGGAGGCACCACAGAATAAAAACATGGAAACAGACCAAACACTATCCCCATTCCCTTTTGGGAAAACAGAAAGGCTCATGACATTGTATCTTCCTGTCAGTTCAGTGAATGTAGGCAAACCTTGACTGCCACACTTTGTTTAATCCAACAATCTTCCCCTACCTCATTTCTTAAGAGTATAACTAAATATCTGGGAGAGGTTTTACAAAATCTCAAGCACCACCACTGTTTTTATCTCAGGAGACCTACGGGTCTCAGCACATCTCAAGATGAGGGCACCTTGCCCTGTGCCGAAGCAGGGAGGACGGGGCGATCCCTGCAGGGCTCTAACTTTCCCATACTGCTGTGCAGCCCTGGCTCTTCAGTTCAATGCTTCTCTTCCTAGAGTTTCCTAGCCCCTCAGGGCCACGATGGATCATCTCCAGCCTCCTCTTGTGGTGCTTCCTTGATCTGCATTCTCTCAGGTGAGGCCGTCCCTCTTGCTCAAGGGTGACCAACAGGGTGCAGTGGTTTCTCACTTTGTCATGAGCTCGATGTCCCAGGCAGAACACTGCAGTGCCTGTCCCTGCGTGGTGCTGAGCACAGCCCAGAAAGGACGGGGTGACAGGGAAATTGCTTGCTTTCCCATCAGAGAGGAAAACAGACAGGAGGAGATGTCCAAGAGGGAAATGTTGAGAGTTTACAGGGGACTTAGGCATGTGGAGATGTGCACAAACATGCTTGCAGACTGAAAACGCTTTTCTTCTCTTAACTGAATTTGGCGTGGTATCTTCGGGAGATTTAATCGAGCTGGAGCATAGACATTTCACCGAGCTTGGAATTATCCTGACCCAGCAAAAAGCAAGCTCGCGCTCTCTTTGTGTGCAAAACTTTCCTGCGGCTGCTGAGAATAAACGCTGGCAGGAGCTGCGGGACCTGGACAAACGCGTGCTCCCGCTGCTCTTGTCCCCGCCCGCCGAGCGCTGTGGGGCTAATCAGAGCTGCTCAACCGCGGGCGTGCCCCTCCAAGCACACCAGAAAAATAAAGGAAAAAATATAAAAGGGAGGGGGGGAAAAGGGTAAGAAAGTCTGAGCCCAGAAGACACGGGATTAGTAGAAGTGTAGAGCATGCGATGTGATCCCGTGGGCCGCGCACCTCTACTGCAGCGGCGCTCGCCGCGCAGCGCGGCCCCTGGCCCAGCGTTCAGGGCGGGCGGTCCCGAGGTGCCTCCCGCTCCAGCTGCGCCCCTGTCCCGCACCGGCTTGGTCGCCCCGGCCCTTCCCACAGGCCCAGCTCCGGCACCGAGCGGCGCCTGTAACGCCGCCGAGGGACCTTGCGGGGAGCAGTACACCCCGGCCCCGCCGGGCTCCCTGGGGAGCCTGGCATCGCCCAGCCCCACGGCGTAGCGAGCACGGTGCACGAGAAGATGGGAACAACGGCAGGGCCAAGGAGCACCTGCATCCGCCCGTGCCGCGGCATCCCTCGTCGGGCTGGAAGGGGAGGGGCTGCTCTCCGCCTGGGCGGGGGACGAGCTCGGGCTCCTCCCGACGCCTGCAGGGGCAGGGGCGGGAGGCCGGCGGTGGGGCGGTGCGCGGGGCCGGAGCGGGCCGAACTCTCCCCCCGTCGGGCGGCTCGTGGGTGCGGGAGGGAGGGCCAAGGGAGGCGGCGGCGGCTCCTCCTCCGCGGGCAGGCGGGCGGGCAGCCCGCCCGAGAGCGGCACCGGTTGCTCGGTGCCGACGGAGCCGCGCCGCCCGCTATATAAGGGGCGGCGGCTGCTACCGCTCACTCACACCGGCCCCTGCCCGCGGCTGCCGGTGCTGGGCGGAGGCCGGGCCTCGACAGCATGGCCCGCGGCGAGGCGCAATGGGAGGTGGTCTCCCTCCCTGCCTCCCGCGGACCCTCCTCTTCCTCCTCCTGCTCCACCCGCGGCGGCGGCTGCAAACTTGCTGCGGCGGGCTGCGTGTGAAGGGACGGCCCGGCGGGGCGGCTCCGCTGCCCCCGCAGCCCCCGCCGTCGCGCCCGCAGCCCGGGGGCCCA